>LD366757.1:0-55496 GCA_001465055.1 Ptychodera flava | reverse complement strand
CCCCCCACTCTCCCTTCCCCGCCCCTGCCTCCGCTCTCCCTCTCTCTCTCTCTCTCTGATAGGATGTTGAATGTAGGTGAAATTCTCATTCAATGAATATTCAGATGAAAGCCATTAAATACTCAAAATATTTGATACTCATCCTTCACTTGATTGTTGTTTGGGTCGAGAAATACGCCGTGTTTCATAGGACTTCCCTAGAGGATAAGGCAAATGGCTACTTGATTGCTGGGATTTATTATGTTAACATTTTTGTATTATGAAATTTTTTATGGCGTGCAAAAATTAATGTGCATTTGTTAACTCAGCCACTTTGTCTCCCTTCCATATCTGGCTTTCTCCCCTCCTGATGATACCATGAAATACACAGTTGGTGAGTAATTTAATTTCGTACAATAGAAATCAATTAAAACACTCAAAAGGTATATCTTACAATTATGAATGGCCCTCCTTAAATTTATGTAGGATAATTGATTTCAGATTACTTTTCCCATAAATTGGCCGGTCAATAATTAGTACCGGTTGGACGCTTACGAACATCAGTACAGGAACTAATGATTCCAGTTCTATGTGTGCGTGTGTCCATCCGTCTGTCCGGAGCTGTTTCTCGAATATAGTCAGATCGCTTAAAAAAATAACGTTATACGGATGACAAAAGTGCCAAATTTACTACAGGTGTTCGCAGTTATGTGAATATCAAAACTAGCCATTGCTCCAATAATGTGGGCCACCGGAAAGGTTCGATTGCGTTTTAAATTCAAAATGGCCGCCATTATATAGCTTTAAAATGTTAAAATATGGTTAATTCAGGCAGTTTTCAATATTTGTTTAATGAACTGACACAAACATCCCGAATTACAAATAGAACATAACATTTATGCAAATTAATCATTATATTGCCTGATAATGTTAAAAAAACTGTTAATTAAGCCTGTTTTTAGCATTTTATCAACTAAAATCAACACCCAAAATTACAGACAAATCATATAATTGATGCAAATTAACTATTGTAACATCATATTGTAATGACGTCATAAAAAACTAAATGGCAACCGAAGACTACAAAATGGCTGATTACGAAGTTCATTACGCTTAGTACAAAATTCCATTTACGTGACAAAATGAAAGTTTAAACGTAATGTACAACTTGTGTTTGTATTCCATAACCTGAAAAAAAGATAAATGCAACAAAACTTAGCCAATAAGCTCAACACAAATTACAAACTATAATGAAATTATTGATTATTTCACAATGGCCTCTTCTGAAAAACCGAATCGATATAAAGGAAATGAATGCAACTTTACGCATCGGTTGTACCTCTGAAAGTGTTACGGTATAGTGAGTATATCAATACTAGAGTGATTTCATGATAACGAAAACATGGAGAGAAAGTGGTTTATTAATAGTGCTGCGACCCTGATCATGTGACCTTTGTGCCCGAAAAAGTGTTATGTTTGTAATTTTGGTCTTTTGCTTCCTTTGTTTGAGAAGCCTTTTCGTTCATTGAATTTATTTGGGTTTTTTCTGGTCTCTGTGTGTGGTGACAGACACATATTTTTGTGCTACAGTAGTTCTCTTTTGGGGGATGTACTGGCCTTAAAAGAGACCATTTGGTTTGGGTTTTACGAACAAAGAGAAGACTTTATTTTTTCATGCCTTTGGACTCTTACCGCACTTTTTGCAGGTTCTGTGAATATAATGAAAACAGTCTTTGCCTTTCATTTTTGAATCTTGTTTCGCTGTGTGGAGACCAAAAAAGTAAAAATCGCCCGGAAGCACATAAACAGAAATGGAAGGTTAAACAAAAAGAAGAACTGAAAAAGATTCTCAGATTCATCAAAACTTAGCAAATCAAACCTTAACAAATGTTGAGATAAAAGCATTAAGCAAAGGCTTGAACTTTATCCCCACTCCGAAGTGCCTATACAGAAAAATTGTCGTATGAGATATCAACAAATGTAATCGCATCATAAGATTGTGCAATATCATGAGAAACAAACAACCAATCAATCAGACATCCGTTCTAAGGTAAATCCAGGCTGGACACTACTAACAGATGCATTTTTCATCGCACACCGACTCGCTCTCTGCCAAAACAGGAACTGCTCTGGCTGTGACCTCATCTAGCGATCGTCTGATGCAATCATCGTAGTAACTGATCGTTCCCCAAACGCAAACGTGTTAGACTCAATCATTCACTTCATACAACCATACACAAAAGTACATCGTAGTCACCAATAGTTTACGAATGAATGTTTTTTTTATTTCCATGTCAACTGTGTAATAAAGGGTTGTAATACCGACAAATGTTCAGTCCGTGCAAAGTCAAGTTCTGCGGTCCTCTGCTAAAGACATTCACACATTGTGTTCTCGCCAGCACGCTTGTCTGTACCGTGGATGACACAGTGGTAACTGGCAAGTGAGGCAACAGTTGCTTGTCTCATGAACACGATTAGGACGGGTTCCATGGCCAACTATCCGTCCCGCAAGTCGACACATCACACAACTACGTCTTCCGTCCGGATTGCGACCCATTCGATGACCAACTCTTTCCACAATGGTAGCAATGAGACGTTGTGCCATCTCACTAGCTGCTCTTGAGGGACGTTGCCGTGATGAGAATTACCGATCAGCTGTTTTGCTATTTGGGCGCGAAACATGAGCTGATGTCTGCATCTCGATCCATTTTGGCCGTATCCATGAACTGATGCCATGTTGTGGAAAGCGTTCATGAGTGCCTTGTTCAGCTCGTGGTAAAACACAGCTCTATGCCACCGTGGCGATGATCGACCCGGCTTGTAGTAAGCCAGCTGTTGATCAGTCAAGTCAACACCTCTGAAGTACTGATTGTCCATTACGTCAACGTTTGGGCATAGTACTTCAATTCGTTCAAAAGCAAGGGTTCTTTTATCTTTACATTGACGCCTCATTTGCTGTCTATTCGGTCTTCATGCACTGACTGCCGTACTCATAAATTTCACCTTTTTGTGTCTTTCCAGGCACATTCTGTCATTGCGCCGTCTTGAAATACTGAGAAACTACCACATGGCCATCGCTTTTCGTCGTCAGCATCAGGCGGTACGATGTGAGGATCATAGTTCTCAGCATGTTTTATTTCATCGGGTAAACCTAAGGTGTACATCCTGCAGGTTCCCCTGGTAGCAATATTATGCAAGTAGAGATGGTCAAACAACGGGGCAGAAGTGTAACATGGGTTCATCATGAGATGATGCTCTAACTCATAGTAAGGTCTAATCAGCCGGGAAACAACTTGCCCAGGTTTGTTTCCCCTGAAAACTCGGGGGTCGTCTGCAGCATCTGGATCGAGAGGGTGATGGCTGTTATCAGCGACAGATTGATGGACTTCGACGTTGAAAACGTAACCCGTGGCGGACTCACTGAGAGTGTAAACTCTCATTTCATATTTATGCGGTTTTGCTGGATTGTAGAGAACATTCTTTGTGCAGTCCCGGTAGGGGATGACTCCTTCGTCGATTGCCAGTTCGCACATCGGGCTTTGGTGCATTCTGCTGTTTGCATTCACTCGATCAATGACATTTCGTACTTTCAACATTGTATCCCGTTCCTCACTTATTTTTGGGCTGTATACATGGCTGTTTTACGAGCACAGTACGGCTGTGTGCTGTAGTATAAATATCTCATCAGTAGCTTGAAGCAATCACAGGAAAAAGTTCTCTTGACGAAATTATGACCAAGCAAACATTGTTCGACCAATACAGCTGGATTCGGGCTGCCAGCAAATTCCGAATAGCACCATCACGCCAATGAATGTTCTCATTTTGACAACCGTCGTTGGTGTCCAGGCAGTTCTCTGACGTTCCTTCGCATTTGCCCTTTTCCTCTGTCTACTGTAAAGATTAGTGCATCGGGTAATGAATCTTATCAGATCCTCGTTGAATATTTGCAAGAACCATTTGACTCCTCAAGCATCGTCTTGCAGCGGATTTATAAGCCCTGGCTCTACCGATGATCGAAAAGATCGAAAAGATCGAAAAGATCGAAATTACAAGTTCGTAGGTCTGTGAATGGTCTGTTCACGGTACCACCGGCAATACTTGTTTCGTAGTATTCCTGTCTACGCTCGATTTCTTGTTGCATTGTGGCTTCTCACTGCCTGAAATATACAAGCGAGAGAAAGAGATGAGCTTTACGAACGCATGCTATATGTCGGCGACAACAGATGTGCCGCTATAATATTACTAAAGTGTGTGTACAGTGTAAACATTTTTAGGTCACACGAACGGACGCATGTTTCCCAGGCAGAGAAACAGTAAACAACGCCGATGACAAATAACATTCACTCGCACTTCATATTGCATATGTATTCCATGATCTCAGATAATAAATTCGTGAAATGCATTTTCTCTTTCATATGTAAATAACGAACACAAAAGTTTGCTACACATTGAGGCATTTTCTCACTTTGTCCTACATTTCGTGGATCGTTCTCGAGAGAGCAGATCATCTGGTTATTGATATAAATCAGATGTTTGCGGAGAACCGATGGCTCATCGAGGTCACTGGAAACCTTAGTGGAAAGGAAGCCGTCGCCTCAGTTTTAATATTGAAAACTGCCTGAATCAACCATATTTTAACATTTTAAAGCAATATCATTACAACTTCGCCGATGCTAACTTGTACACCTATTAACGCCTGTTAATCAGATGCGAAAAGCGCCACGTGTATGCATTTCGCGGCGAAGTGTAAATGAAGTTAGTTTGCTCACAGTATTAGGTAATGAGGGGATTATTGACGATGAATTTTTCTGGCCAGCATTATGGCAATGTGGACCATGATATGCTCACCCTAAATCCCTCAACACGATGCGGACTATAGCTGACCCTTACCTCCATGGGTTGACCCATGGAGCTGGAAAATGACGTCTCTTGTTTGGAGGAGGGACTGTTCAGTGATAAATCGATACCGGTTTTGGCCGTGCAATGCAAGAGTAGATTGGCACTTAAAGCCCCCACTCAATTATCAGATTTATCTAATATAATTATTATTATCTTGATAAAATATTCAATGGAAAACAAAAGAATGACAAACTGTTAATGGGCAGTTGACACTTTTGCTAATGTGAGAACCAGGAATTGAGAAGGTCGCCTTTAATTAACCATGTGTATCTGGACGTGTATAGATCATCAGCGGCTTATACAGCGGTACAACGTATCGGTGTAAGCATGGAGCCAGATCCGTTTCTAGCTCCACGGTGTAAGGCAATGACTTTATTTTTGACTGACTGCACCAGCTATGGTCCGCATTAAACAGTACGACAGAAGAAAATTTACACGGCAAATTTCTATAGACTTTTTCCATTTTTTGAAATCAGATTATACCTGCACTTATCGTGAAAGCACACGTCCCAGCCGTAAAACATTAGTTAAAGCTTGGTTTTCATATGAGTGACGTGTGTCTGTGCACAATTTTACTGTTGCTAAAGTCAACCTCCATGCTAAAGAGTGTCGATCGATCGGAGATTTCAGTCCTTTATAGACCTAGCAAGGCCAATCTAACTTCGATATTGTATAGTCTAGCCGTATATATCGGATATCATATAAAAGTGCGATGTCGCGGTGTCTATGTCCGAGCATAGCTACAATGACTTGCAATGTGGAGTAACATCCCCAGAAGATTTTATTTTCTGATATTTTGATCCTGCATACCCTCTGCTTTTAAAAACTTAACCATGTGTCCGGAATCAATGGTCAATGGGTACTGATCTTTCAACGTTTTGACTTCAGCGTCGGTTACACCAGGCAGATTATTTGCAACTCGCGTGGAGTGTTGACAAGCAACGAAGCGAACGAATGCATTAAGGTGCGGAATTGTGTTTTTATCGTTTTTAGAAAGTTTAGCTGGAAGTTTACAAAGCTAAATTAGAATTGTCTTAATCTAAATTTAAACTTAGAAAGTTTAGCCAGAAACGATAATTATCGCTTTCTAAATAGCGTTCTAAATTTAGAAATTCGCTGAAGTTCAGAAAGTTGGGCCTCGGTTGAAAACATTTTTCCAAGGATATATCCGATAAAAACGATAATTATCACTTTCTAAATATCGTTCTAAGTTTAGAAAATAGCTGTAGTTTAGAAAGTCAGGCTTGCAGTGGAAAAAAATTTCCAAGCATATATCGGATAAAAACGATAATTATCACTTTCTAAATAGCGTTTTAAGTTTAGAAATTAGCTGAAGTTTAGAAAATCGGGCCTTGGGTGAAAAATTTGTTCGCGGATACATCGGATAAAAACGATAATTATCACTTTCTAAGTAGCGTTTTAAGTTTAGAAATTAGCTGTAGTTTATAAAGTCGGGCCTTGCGTGAAAAAATTTGTTCGAGGATACATCGGATAAAAACGATAATTATCACTTTCTAAATAGCGTTCTAAGTTTAGAAATTAGCTGAAGTTTAGAAAGTCGAGCCTTGGGTGAAAACATTTTTCGAAGGATATATCCGATAAAAATGATAATTATCCCTTCTAAATAGCGTTCTAAATTAAGAAATTAGCTGTAGTTTAGAAAGTTGGGCCTCGGGTGAAAAAAATTTGTCCGAGTATATGTCGGATAGAACCAGGCAAATACTATATCAGTTTTCCCAAGCTGCCAATCCAAAGCTCAAATGTGATTTTTTTCCATATACCCGCGAGAAAAGCACCTCGTATTGAATTGACCATTGCAATGGGCAAGAATTGAATGTCATGAAGTAGAAAAATGTGGCTGTATATGTGAGCGATGACGAAAAATCGTGAATGTTTATTCTTTGACTGTCAAAAACAAAGACTGTAAAATAGCCACCGCTAGTGTTAATGACAAATAAACCAGATGTGTGACGTGAAGACGAATGTAAATAACCATGACTGTAACTATCCCATCAACAATTCTTTAGATGATGTAAGTGCCAACTTTTCTTTATCACAAATTGTCAACCAACCAACTCACAAGAAAGGTAAAATATTGTACTTGATTTTTGATAAAGAGCCAGAACTTTGTTCTGTACCAACGGTTATCTTTTAGCTGTTTGAGAGCGATCGTGCTGTCATTGAATTTGTGTTTCAAACACATATAACTAGATTAGGCAAAGTTCCACGCACAACTTTTAATTTCAAAAAGGCGGATTTTGATGGCCTGCGATCATTACTAGATAAAGTCGCTCTCCATAGTGCACTGCTTGACTCTGACATAAATGTTAATTTGCAATGTTGGAAAGATCTAGTATTCTTAGCAGTAAAGGAGTTTGTACCAACCGCTGTAATTAAGGATGTCAACAGACCTCCCTTGGTAGACAGTGAAATTAAACACTTTAGCAAAAAGGTTCAAACAGCACGGAGAAAGGCACACCGCTCTGACTCACCATCAGCTTGGTCTAACTTCCGCAAATTAAGAAATAAACTTCAGAATATGTGCACCCACAAATATTATGATTACCTACAAGTCCTCAGTGACTCAGTTAAAGAAAACCCCAAGAGATTTTGGGGTTTCTTCAAAAGTAAAACGAAATCTAAAGATATACCGAATCAAGTAAAACTCAATGCAAAGACAGCCATCCAGTCAAACGAGAAAGCAGAACTTTTCAATGATCACTTCAAGTCCATTTTTACTTCTCAACCCATGAATCAGACTTATCCTGCAATTTCAGTTTTCCAACATGCTGGTCTTGGCAGTATTAGCATTTTCGATCGGTGAGGTCGAACATATTTTAAAACATCTGGATACAAACAAAGCTAGCGAGCCTGAGGAATTGCCAGCCCGAATTCTCAAAGAGTGCTCATATGAATTAGCACCTTCATTGTGTTCGCTATACAATCCGATGAACGGCTGTCAGCTAATTTAATGTTATTCCAGTGCACAAAAAGTCTGACAAATCAAACGTCATTAACTACAGGCCTGTTTCCTTGTTGTGTATTTGTAGCAAAGTTTTCGAGATATGTATTTTTAACTCTATTTATCCACATATTGAACCATTTCTCCATCATATACAACATGATTTCACTAATAGACGTTCCATGACTACACAACTTGTACAAATATTTCATCATGTAGGGAAAATCCTCGATCGGTCACGGCAAGTCGATAAAATATATATCGACTTTTCAAAGGCCTTTGATTCCGTTCCACATGACCTTCTTATCCACAAAATCAAATCTTTTGGCATTCATGGCACATTACTGCGGTGGTTCACTGCATATTTGTCAAATAGAAAACAAAGAGTTGTTGTAGAGGGCTCAAATTCACAGTGGTGTTATGTATCGTCCGGAGTACCCCAGGGTTCAATACTGGGGCCAATGTTGTTCCTGTTATATATTAATGATTTACCAGACCACGTTTGTTCAAACACAATGGTTGCACTTTTTGCAGATGACTCCAAATGTATCAATGAAATCAACGACATTTCTGACTGTCTAAAACTGCAAAGTGATATCAACAACTTAGTTTCATGGAGTGAGAAATGGAGCATGCTTTTCAATGCTGAAAAATGCAAGCTCCTTACCATTAGTAGAAAACGCAAACCCATTACCTATACTTACGCAATGCGTGGTGTTTCCCTAGAAAAAGTTGACACCATCCGTGATCTTGGAGTTGAAGTTTCTTCCAATATGTCTCGGGATAAGCATATCAATATATGTGTTACAAAAGCAAACCGCATGCTGGGACTGATTAAACGTACATATGGTCACACCTGTTCCACTAAAATGAAACTCCAACTGTATTTATTCCTTGTTCGTAGTATTCTTGATTATTCATCCCAGTCATGGGCTGTCACGACTAAGCAATCATTGCTTCATCTTGAAGATGTCCAAAGGAGAGCCATAAAATATATTCTTGGATATCCCCAGGCGATGAATTACAAAGAGCGTATGATTAAATTGAATTTGCTCCCGTTGAGCTACAGGAGAGAATTAAATGACTGTGTCTTTTTAGCTAAATCGTTTATTGGTATGTGCAGTTTGTCACATTTACATCTCCTGATGACACTTCCATGAAGATGCCACTTTTTAAAACTGAATGTTTTCGTCACTCGTTTTTTAACAGAGTTTTTACTCGTGTAGTGTAATGCCCTTTCATGGCAAATCTTCAACAATTGTTAGGTCATACAAGTCTATTTTATTAAAACATTACACGGGTCTGTTAAACAAAAAATGTTATCCTGATAACACTTGTACTTGGGTGGGAAAGTGCCACTGTAAAAATTGCCGTCTCTGTTAATTTCTCTGTTTTCTTTTGTTCTGTTCTGAATTTTTTTGTATAGTTTTATTATTGTTATATTCTGCGTTTGTCTTTTCTGTTTTTAATTTTGTATGTGCAACTTGTTAAATGTGTGCTTTTGTGGAGAGTTGCTTTTTTCGCATGACCAAGGTGTGTTCAGACACAGACAAGAAGTGGGTCAGGTAGTTCCACGACAATCGTGTCCATTGTGGTGCAAATTAATGCTAATAGCCTTATCAATGCCTCATTAGCATTAACTTGAAGCACAAATTGACGCGCGCGATCGTAATTGAACACACCTTGGTCATTAGAACTGTGGTATTGTTCCATTTTTGGTCTATTGGACAAGTCACATTTGAGCTTTGGATTTTAAAACTTACTTCTTGGGGAAACTGATAGTATTTTCCGGGTTACTCCCACTTTATACTTAAAACACTTTGGAATATACAGATAACAACAGAAACGGTGTATCAACCTTTTTTTCCGATATATTCTCGGAAAAGTTTGCGGGACTTCATCTCACACACTCCACATATCACTGTGAGCACGCAGCTGGGGGATGGCAGCCTGGCCGGCAACACTTTTGATAGGGCCAATGCATTAATTTTAAGGTACTATCTCGTCTATCTATTTCACAAGTCACATTTCAGCTTTGGCTTTGAAAACTTACTCCTGGAGAAAACTGATAGTATTTTCCAGGTTCTACAAGACTGCTCCTACAAGCTCACAGTTTTTCCCTTGACACACTAGGGAATATACAGATGACAACAGAAATGGTGTACCAACGTTTTTATCCGATATATCCTTGGAAAAATTTTTCCATTCCAAGCCCGACTTTTTAAACTACAGCTAATTTCTAAACTTAGAACGCTATTTAGAAAGCGATAATTATCGTTTTTATCCGACATATCCTTGGGAAAAATTTTTCCACTCCAACTCCGACTTTCTAAACTACAGCTAATTTCTAAACTTAGAACGCTATTTAGAAAGCGATAATTATCGTTTTTATCCGATATATCCTTGGAAAAAAATTTTCCACTCCAACTCCGACTTTCTAAACTACAGCTAATTTCTAAACTAAGAACGCTTGAGGTGTGAAAAATAGTTGACAAGACCCATCTGCTACTATACAATAGATGTTTATTCTTCCTAACGTTTCGGACGTACACGGACGACCTTCATCAGAGGCTGTACAGACACAGTGGAAAAAAGGGAACGAAAATTACATTTTATTCTACTCGGACAATGAATACGATAACAAATACGCAGATATTTAGCGTGTATTACGCACTTTAGAAATGTTACGGTAGCATGCAAAGTCTATGGTAGAAATGTGACTGCGGTAAAAAGTAACAAACAAAAAATGAAATAGCTGAAAACGGCAATGAAGTCGGGTAGGGAAATTGAACAATGCAATGTATTGAAAGGTGGATATTGTAAATTCCTTTAAGGAACCAGAAATGAACTTACAAGTTTGTGGAACACGTCTGTTTGGTTTGAGCTGTGACAGTGAACAAAGAAAAAGGAAAAGTGGGCTCCCTATGTTTCAGATGAATGATGGGGCCCCTTAGCAGGGGTCAAAGTTAACTACCAATCTTTTTTGTTAATTCCTAGAGGATGAATGGTGCCCAGATTATAGATATATTTTATTTCCATTTGTTTTCTGATTTTTGTTTGTGTTGATGATATTTTTCAGATTCCAAACATTGTGAAATTGTTAATATTATGATCCTCCATATTAAAGTGTTCGCTTACGAGCGTGTCTTTTTTTGTTTTGATGTTATATATATGTTCGTATGTCCGTGTTTTCAGTTTCCTGCCAGTTTCTCCGATGTATACAAGTTTATCGCATTGTGAACAGTTGATGCCGTATATGATATTGCTGGTGTTGCAGGTTATATTGCCGATGATAGGGTGAAGAGAACCAGTTTTATTGTCTTTGACTCTGTCTGTGTTGAGGATGAATTTACACTGGTTGCAGTGGCCACATCTATTGCATGATCCTGGGCTGAGTTTTGCGTCTTTCTGGCTGTTGTTGACTCTGGCTCTGACGAGAATTTTGGAGAGATTGCTAGGTTGTCTGTAAGAAACTATAGGTGGTTTGCAGAAAATGTCTCTTGTGTCTGGAGTTGCCTTGAGTATGTCCCAGTATTTGTTGATTATTGCAGGTATGTTTCGTAGTTTGGGGTGAAAGTGATTACAAGTTGTATTCTGTCCTCGGTGGTTGGTTCGCATGCATTACGTCTGGGTGGTAGCAATTGTGATCTTGATTTGAGTCTAGCGCCCTCTATAGCCTTCTTTATGACTTTATGGTTGTACCCGCGATGTGTTAAATGGTTGTGAAGGGCCTCGTTTGCTGTATCGTACTTAATGGTGTCACTGCATATGCGTCGGTATCTGAGGGACTGGCACCATGGTATTGATTTGAAAATGTGTTTTGGATGGCAGGACGTTGACCATAGATATGAATGTTTCTACAGTGCGTAATATACGCTAAATATCTGCGTATTTGTTATCGTATTCATTGTCCGAGTAGAACAAAATGTAATTTTCGTTCCCCTTTTTTCCACTGTGTCTGTACAGCCTCTGATGAAGGTCGTCAGTGTACGTCCGAAACGTTAGGAAGAATAAACATCTATTGTATCCATTATCTACAAGTACCCACTGCAAACTTCACATATGGACTGTGGTTGGACTGACCCACTTGATATTCACCACTATAAGAACGCTATTTAGAAAGCGATAATTATCGTTTTTATCCGATATATCAAGGAAAAATTGTTTCACTTCAGGCCCCATTTTGTGAATGATTCAATCTTTTACTGCTAGCACGCAGCTGGAAGATGGCGGCCTGGCCGGCAACACATTTGATAAGACCATTAGCATAAATTTGCATTAATCAGCACAAATGGACGCGATCGTTGTGGACAAAGATAATCTCAACACACCTTGGCAACCTCAGGGGCAACACGTTTGAGGAGGCCATTAGCATTAATTTGCACCATTACTTAATCTGCACAAATAGACGCAATCGTCGTGGGAGTATGGTCACTTTTATTTACATTCATCTCCACGTCAAACATCTGGTTTATTTTCCATAACACGTAGTCTAGCCGGGTGGTTATTTGACAGACTTTGTTTTTGACGGACAAAACAAACATTTACAATTTCTGTTCAAAAATTTTGTTTATGCTGACTTACTGTCACATTTCTCTACTTCGTAACATTCAAATTCTTGCCCAACGCAATGGTCAATTTTATAGGAAGTATGCTCTCTCGGGGTCTATTGGACAAGTCATATTTGAAGTTTGGATTTTAAAACTTACTTCTTGGGGAAACTAATAGTATTTTCCAGGTTCTACAAGACTACTCCAACAAACTCACAGTGATAATTTTCGTTTTTATCCGATATATCCTTGGAAGAAATTTTTCAACCTCAGGCCCGCCTTTCTAAACTACAGCTAATTTCTAAACTTATAACACTATTTAGAAAGCGATAATTATCGTTTTTATCCGATATATCCTTGGGAAAATTTTTCCACTCGAAGCCAAAACTTTCTGAACTACAGCTATTTCCTAAACTTTGAAAGATATTTAGAAAGTGATAATTATCGTTTTTATGCGATATATCATTGGAAAACGTTTTCCACAACAAGCCCGACTTTCTAAACTACATTTAATTTATAAACTTAGAACGCTATTTAGAAAGTGATAATTATCGTTTTTATCCGATATATCCTTTGAAAGCTTTTTTTCCACTCGAAGCCAAAACTTTCTACACTACAGCTATTTTTTAAACTTTGAACACTATTTAGAAAGTGATAATTATCGTTTTTATCCGATATATCTTAGGAAAACTTTTTTCACTCCAAGCCCGACTTTCTAAACCACAGCTTATTTCTAAACTTAGAACGATATTTAGAAAGTGATAATAATCACTTTTGTCCGATATATCCTTGGAAGACATTTTTAAACCTCAGGCTCGACTTTCTATACTGTCTAAACAACAGCTAATTTGTAAACTTGGAACGATATTTGGAAAGCTAATTTCTAAACTTAGGTCGCTACTTAGAACGTGATAATTATCGTTTTTAGTTTCGTCCGGGGGGACTTATAGATTGGGTCATGTCCGTGCGTGCGTGCGTGCGTCCGTGCGTCCGTGCGTGCGTCCGTGCGTGCGTCCGTCCGTTCACGCAGATATCTCAGACATGCCCTGGTCAATTTCTTTCAAACTTTGCACAAGGATAGTACCCTACCCCATACAGATGCACGTCGATTTGTTTCACAATGCGATCAAATTTGGCCGTGTTAGAGGACTCTTTAGTTTCCACCTCAATAGACTCAGACTGGCAGCTGTCCATAGACTCCCATGTATAAGGCAGTCCATAGACTACCATGTATAAGGCAGTCCATAGACTCCCATGTATAAGGCAGTCCATAGACTCCCATGTATAAGGCAGTCCATAGACTCCCATGTATAAGTCAGCTCTGCATAGAATCCCATGTATAAGGCCAAGTAAAATAAAAATTTAGTTTCTCATCGTATTCACATAGCAAAAAGGATGCGGTGACACAGTTTTTAGCCCCACGGATGAAGTCCAGGGGGATTATAGATTGGGTCATGTCCATCCATTCACGATGATATCTCAGATATTTTGACAAAATGTCACGTGACCTCGGTGACCTTTGACCTCAACTATACATATTTGTCCATAACTCAGTAACCACAAGTGCTACACCCTTCATATTTGGTATGATGGAAGACCTTATGATGCCACATACTGTACCTCATTAATTATGCACATATCTAGTTCTGAGCAAGCCAATAGAGCTGGATGTCTGATTTTTCGTATATAGGGATAACAGAATTTTTTTTATCAAATGTCATGTGACCTCTATGACCTTTTACCTAAAATATACGTTTTTGTCAATAAATAAGTAACCACAAGTGCTATGTCCTTTATATTTAGTAAGATGGGCGACCTTATGACAACACACGCTTTACCTTATTGATTATGCACATATTTAATGCCTGGCAAGCGAATCGACCTAGATGTCTGATTTTTGGCGTATAGGGATTAATTGGCAATATATTTTTTTTTCAAAATGTCACGTGACCTCAATGACTTTTTACCTTGATTATACATATATATGCATAACTCAGTAACAACAAGTTCTATACCCTCCAATTTTAATAGGATATTAGACCTTAAGATGTCACATCTTGGACATCATTTATTATCCACATATGTATTTCTTGGCTGGCCAATACAGCTAGAGGTCTGATCTATTTTCCCGATTTAGAACCATAAATTAGACATGCCTCATGTGTTTCAAATTGGGAAAAACAACATAGACCTATGTGCCCATAGATCTTAACATATACACTCCAGTGATACTTCTTAAAGACCACATTTACCTGCCCCATCAAGGCTAATACTCCCCTATTTCAAGTGGGGACTATGTCATTGTCATTGACTTGTTATCCGATATATCCTTGGAAGACATTTTTCAACCACAGGCCCGACTTTCTAAACTACAGCTTATTTCTAAATTTAACACGATATTTAGCAGATGGTAACTATCGTTTTTATCCGATATATCCTTTGAAAAAAATTTTCAATTTGAGACCGACTTTCTTAACTTTCTAAACTACAGCTAATTTCTAAACTAAGGTCGCTATTTAGAAAGTGATATTGATTGTTTTTATCCGATATATCCTTGGAAAACTTTTTCCACTCAAAGCCAAAACTTTCTAAATTACAGCTATTTTCTAAACTTACAACGACATTTAGCAAGTGATAACTATTGTTTTTTTCCGATATATCCTTGGAAGACATTTTTCAACCTCAGGCCCGACTTTCTAAACTGCAGCTAATTTCTATACTTAGAACGATATTTAGCAAATGATAATAATTGTTTTATCCGATATAGCCTTGGAAAAAATTTTCAACGTCAGGCCCGACTTTCTAAACTTTCTAAACTACAGCTAATTTCTAAATTTAGATCATTATTAAGAAAGTGATAATTTATCATTTTTATCAGCTATATCCTTGGCAGAAATTTTTCAACCTCAGGCCTGACTTTCTAAACTACAGCTAATTTCTCAATTTAGAACGCTACTTAGAAAGTTATAACTATCGTTTTTATCCGATATATCCCTGGAAAAAAATTTTCAACCTCAGGCCCAACTTTCTAAACTACAGCTAATTTCTAAACTTATAAGGATATTTAGAAAGTGATAATTATCGTTTTTATCCGATATATCCTTGGAAAAATATTTTCAACCCGAGGCCCGACTTTCTAAACTACACCTAATTTGTAAACATAGACCGATATTTAGCAAATGATAACTACCGTTTTATTCGATATAGCCTTAGATAAAATTGTGAACATGAGGCCTGAATTTCTAAACTTAGATCACTATTTCGAAAGTAATAATTTTCGTTTTTATTCGATATATCCTTTTACAAAAATGTTCAACCTGAGGCCCGACTTTCTAAACTTTCTAAACTACACCTAATTTCTAAACTTTGATCGCTATTTAGAAAGTGATAATTATCGTTTTTATCCGATATATCCCAGGAATAATTTTTCAACCTCAGGCAAGACTTTCGAAACAACAGCTATATTCTCAACTTACAACGCTATTTAGAAAGTTAAAATTATCGTTTTTATCCGATATATCCTTGGAAGAAGTTTTTCAAAATCAGGCCCCACTTTCTAAACTTCAGCTTATTTTTAAAACTCAGAACGCTATTTAGAAAGTAATAATTATCGTTTTTATCCGATATATCCTCGGAAAACGTTTTCCACTCCAAGCCCGACTTTCTAAACTACAGCAGATTTCTAAACTTAGAACGCTATTTAGAAAGTGATAATTATATTTTTCATCCGATATATCCTTGGAAAACGTTTTCCACTGCAAGCCAAAACTTTCTAAACTACACCTAATTTCTAAACTTAGAACGATATTTACAAAGTAATAATTATCGTTTTTTTCCGATATATCCTGAGAAAACTTTCTCCACTCAAAGCCCAGCTTTCTAACCTACAGCGAATTTCTAAATTTATAACGATATTTAGAAAGTGGTGATTATCGCTTTTATCCGATACATCCTTGCAAGACACTTTTCAACATAAGGCCCGACTTTCCATACTGTCTTAACTACAGCTAATTTCTAATCTTAGAACGACATTTAGAAAGTGATAATTATCGTTTTTATCCGATATATCCTCGGAAAAATATTTTCAACCCGAGGCCCGACTTTCTAAACTTTCTAAACTACAGCTAATTTCAAAACTTAGGTCGCTATTTAGACAGTGATAATTATCGTTTTTATCCGATATATCCTCGGAAGACATTTTGAACCCGACTTTCTGAACTATAGCTAATTTGTAAACATACAACGATATTTAGCAAGTGACAACTATCGTTTTTATCCTATATATCCTTGGAAAATTTTTTTAAACCTGAGGCCCGACTTTCTAAACTTTCTAAACTACAGCTAATTTCTGAACTTAGATCGCTATTTAGAAAGTGATAATTATTGTTTTTATCCGATATATCCTTTTACAAGAAAATTCAACCTCAGGCCCGACTTTCTAAACTTTCTAAACGGCAGCTTATTATTAAACTTAGATCGCTATTTAGAAAGTGATAATTATTTGGGGTTATTGCACGAAGTTTAGGCGATATCGCGTCGTATTCGAGTGATATGTCCGTATTTTGACGAGTTGCGCAGCAACGAGTCAAAATGCGGACACATCACGAGAATACGACGCGGTATCGCCCTAACTTCGTGTAATAACCCCTTTATCATACATGCATGCTTTGGTTATGACTGTTTTCCTACGGACGCTCCGAAATTAGCGACGAAGTCATCTGAAATCGACCTTGCTTCCTCCTGGCTGTACTTACAAAAAGTTGGTTGCTAAAGAGTGATGACAACCGTATCACCTCTTGATATTATTCCGCTATTGGGCCATTCCACTTTAAAAGAGGGTATATGACGCACTTTTAAAGCGAACAATTTAAATGTTACGATGTCGACACACGTTTTCACAATTTTAAGAAGATTTACTTTTAGTTTAAAATGACGGTGGATGTAAAACATCGGCTGGAGTGAGTAAATTGGTGTGTTTTCGTGTTTTGATACATAGCCTCATCCCTGCGTGAAAGTTATGAGGCCACCAAAATCGGGTCAAAATACTCGCGCCACGCCACCGTGTGATTTCAAACTCGATCGAGTATGAATAGCTGAGAGCATAGAGTTAGAGCAAGCAGCTTTGCGTCATCTATGAATGCACAGCGGATATACCAGTACCAGTCAGTTTATTTTGAAGAATTATACATGTCCCCAGACGTAAAATATGTCGAATTTACCATCTTAGTAAGCGGATTAAGGAAAACATGAAGTGAGTACACTGTAAGCTGTAGACTAGTGTCGTAACTGGTTCGTGATTTTGTTGCTGTAGGAATAAACATTTCAAAGGTATTTCCGTCGTCTGCTCGTATATTTTCATTCCTGGCTTGCCTAAATAGAACCAAACTTCCTCTAACAACCTAAACGAAAGTTTGGCTTTCCCTAGATCTGAAACCCGCACCGCACCGGTGCCAACCAGACACAGGTGACCTACAAATCGGAAATATTATGTGCACTTTCAACCTTGTCTGTCGCGAGTATTTTCTGTGCGGTTGGATTTTTGTGGCTCATTTACGGCTGTAAACGACAATTCACCTCCCATATACCTAAGCTCATCAACAAGAAACTTGTCGCAAAGCAGTTCTATCATGATGCACTAACCGGTATCTTACTATAATCTTCAGCAGCGTATGGGACCGGTCGTGAACCGAACAATGACAAGGTGTCGGCAAATGATACAAATTTTCAATGCGTGCGTTTGTATGTTTTTGGTACAACTGTACTTATGCCTAAGTGCAATGTCCATGAAGTGACTGCAAACAACAAAATTTTGACCATAATCATAATGACGTTTCGGATTGTCATTTGCCTCATTCGCTCAGCTGTTTTATATATACCAACGAAGGTCATGCATACCAGCGAAGGTCACGTGTACGCGTCGCTGTAAGTAGTTCGGTTAAGCTTACAGTGAAAATATAATTCGTATTTTCAATAGTTAAAATATGGGTTTATATCAGTATTCTCTGAACAATAGAAGAATGGCAATACAGGCATAGCATGTATGATAATCGATTTTATCCAATATATCCTTGGAAGACATTTTTCAACCTCAGGCCCGACTTTCTAAACTACAGCTAATTTCTATACTTAGAACGATATTTAGCAAATGATAACTATCGTTTTTTTCCGATATAGCCTTGGAAAAAAATTTTGAGCATGAGGCCCGACTTTCAAAATTATCTACACGATAGCTAATTTCTAAACCTTAGATCACTATTTCGAAAGTGATAATTGTCGTTTTTATCCGATATATCTTTTTACTAAAAATTTCAACCTGAGGCCCGACTTTCTAACCTTTCTAAACTACACCTAATTTCTAAACTTAGATCGCTATTTAGAAAGTGATAATTATATCTTTTTTATCCGATATATCCTCGGAAAAAAATTTTCAATCTTAGGCCCTATTTCTAAACTTTCTAAACTACAGCTAATTTCTAAATTTAGATCATTATTAAGAATGTGATAATTTATCATTTTTATCCGGAAGACATTCCAGCTTTTGGCCATACAAATTTTGACGTGGGCACTATCCGGTTTAGGCCCTGAGAACCGGATAGTGCCCACGTCTATGAATATTCAGCGTGAACGAGGGCGATAAAACTACAAAGAATGCTTCGGATAAGGCTGGCAGGAACGCAAACAAATTATCTCCTCATTATCCCAAATTCTACACTTGGCTCTTCTAAGTATTTCTCTGCACTCCCACCTGGCCAGTCAACAACGACTGGATTTTCGATAGTTGAGAACATCGACACCAAACGATGTAAGTTGAAACGGATACTAGCAAACTATTAAAAGTTCATGTTATGTTGTAAAATACCAAAGTCACCAATTTCGGTCGAAAATGAAAGAAATGCGTTGCGACACACGATAATGTGTAGTATTTTAAGCCCCACAGTCCCTTAAACCACGGCCATACATGAACGCGCTCGCTTACGTCCATACTCTCTAAGCTGACATTGTATGGTATGCATTACACGTCAGCGACGAGTGCTACGCTTGCGATCGTGTCGATCGGTACGACCATGGTACGACGGTGTGACATGTATCAATGGTCCAGTTCAAGTGACCTGAATGACCACAAAACTGATGTTTTTTTCCGTCGTTATGGACAAGGGTCTGGCATTCACAGGTGAAGAACATTTCGGCTTATGGGACATAACAAAAAACAAAAACTGACCAACTTCGCCTGTTTGTGAGCGCTAGCGTCCCTGGGGACAAGGATTCGCTCACCCCATACCCGGGCCCGCACCTCGATCCCTGCTTTGTACTTAGCCGGTGGTTAACTGTTTCTATCTTTTATCCAATGTTAGCCAAGTATATCCATGTGAGATATGTATGTGGTCCAATTTTGGTATATTGTAGTCTAATTTTGATATGCTGACTTATTCACTATATTAAATCACAGACAAACAGAAAAAAATGCTCACATGCCGGCTAGCCCGTGTAACGCCGAGAACACACGGAGACTGTACGCAACTTACGGCTAACATTGCCGGCCAACTTCAAGAATCATGTCTCAATTTTTTCCTTTCTCCTCCAATAAACCCGAGACAATTTTACTGACAGTATTACACTATAATAACCAGTCTTGTTATGAGGAACTGTGTATACACTAAAGTTTTCGACTTCATAAACCAGAATTCAGATCTCCACGTTCAAGTGACAAAGTTTCTCTTAAACCTCAACCAACAAGACTCAAATTATGATGATCGTTCTTTCTCATATGTCGCCGTAGCAGCAGCCATAGCTAGCTCTCGTACGTTGCGAGGAAACACTTTTTTTCCGTTGCACGACTCGGAGTTTCCCTTTGCAATCCACATTCGTCCGGGGAAAACGAGAGCTACGACTGCAAAGATGAATGCCGCTCCTTCCTTATGGAATAGACTTTCTAGTCATATTCGTTCAGCATCAAAGACCTGCTTCTTCGAGAAAGCATAGTCATGCAACACTGTGTAGAGCGCCAGTGGAAATTTTCTTTATGCTTTGTCTACAAAACTTAGGTGATTGTGCTCAGCTCACGTCTTAAGTTGTACTGAAAATAGCGTTTAGGACCTGATAAACAAAATGTTACACTTGATGGGGTGTTCGTGATACGTGGAACGGCGTTTCTGTCCTATCACTGGCCATGCTTGGTTTAGGCGTCAAATTTAAAATTCATGGTTATCAGTTAGTACATATTGACACAAACCCACTAACTCATTAAGCTGGCAAACGCTCTCCCAGAAATTTGTATGGCAAAAAGCTGTGATGGAACTTTTTCAATCTCAGGCCCGACTTTCTAAACTACAGCTAAGTTATAAATTTAGAACGCTATTTAGAAAGTTATAATGTCGTTTTTATCCGATATATCCCTGGAAGAAATTTTTCAACCTCAGGCCCGACTTTTTATCCGATATATCCTTTTACAAAAAAAATCAACCTCAGGTCTGACTTTCTAAACTTTCTAAACTGCAGCTAATTTCTAAACTTAGATCGTTATTTCGAAAGTGATAATTACCGTTTTTATCCGATATATCCTTTCTAAACTTTCTAAAGTACACCTAACTTCTAAACTTAGATCGCTATGTAGAAAGTGATAATTATCCTTTTTATCCGATATATCCTCGGAAAAAAAGTTTCAACCTGACGCCCGACTTTCTAAACTTTCTAAACTACAGCTAATTTCTAAATTTAGAAGGCTATTTAGAAAGTGATAATTATCGTTTTTATCCGATATATCTTTGAAAAACTTTTTCCACTCGAAGCCCGACTTTATAAACTACAGCTAATTTCTAAACTTATAAGGATATTTAGAAAGTGATAATTATCGTTTTTATTCGATATATCCTGGGAAACATTTTTCAAGCTCAGGCCAGACTTTCGAAAGTACAGCTGTATTCGAAACTTACAACGCTATTTAGAAAGTGAAAATTATCGGTTTTATCCGATATATCCTCGGAAGAAATTTTTCAAAATCAGGCCCGACTTTCTAAACTACAGCTAATTTCTAAATTTAGAACGCTATTTAGAAAGTTATAACTAACGTTTTTATCTGATATATCCCTGGAAGAATTTTTTCACCTGAGGCCCGACTTTCTAAACTACAGCTAATTTCTAAACTTAGAACGATATTTAGAAAGTGATAATTATTTTTGTTATCCGATATATCCTTGGAAAACTTTTTCCACTCCAAGCTCGACTTTCTAAACTACAGCTAATTTCTAAACTTATAAGGATATTTTGAAAGTGATAATTATCGTTTTTATCCGATATATCCTAGGAAAATTTTTTCAAGCTCAAGCCACACATTCGAAATTACAGCTGTATTCTCAACTTACAACGCTATTTAGAAAGTGAAAATTATCGTTTTTATCCGATATATCCTGGGAAGAAATTTTTCAAAATCATGCCCCACTTTCTAAACTTTACCTAATTTTTAAACTTAGAACGCTATTTAGAAAGTGATAATTATCGTTTTTATCCAATATATCTTTTGAAAATTTTTTCCACTCCAAGCCCGAGGTTTTGAACTACAGCTAATTTCTAAACTTAGAACGCTATTTAGAAAGTGATAATTGTCGTTCTTATCTGATATATCCTTCGAAGTAATTTTTCAACCTAAGGCCCGACTTTCAAAACTTTCTAAACTACACCTAATTTCTAACTTTAGAACGCTATTTAGAAAGTGATAATTATCGTTTTTATCCGATTTATCCTTGGAAAAAAAATTTCAACCTGAGGCCCAAATTTCTAAACTTTCTAAGCTACAGCTAAATTAGGATCGCTATTAAGAAAGTGATAATTATAGTTTTTATTCGATATATCCTTGGAAGAAATTTTTCAACCTCAGACCTGACTTTCTAAATTACAGCTAATTTCTAAATTTAGAACGCTATTTAGAAAGTTATAACTATCGTTTTTATCTGATATATCCCTGGAAGAAATTTTGCACCCTCAGGCCCGACTTTCTAAACTACAGCTAATTTTTAAACTCAGGAGGCTATTTAGAAAGTGATAATTATCGTTTTTATCCGATATATCTTTGGAAAACTTTTTCCACTGGAAGCCCGACTTTCTAAACTACAACTAATTTCTAAACTTAGAACGATATTTAGAAAGTGATAATTATTGTTTTTATCCACTTTTTCCACTGCCTCACTTTCTAAACTACAGCTATTTTCTAAACTTAGAACGCTATTTAGAAAGTGATAATTATCGTCTTTATCCGATATAACCGTGGAAACAATTCTCAGCCTCAGGCCCCACTTTCAAAACTACAGCTATTTTCTAAACTTAGAACGATATTTACCAAGTGATAACTATTTTGTTTATCCGATATATCCTTGGCGGATATTTTTCAACATTCCAACTTTTCCCCACACAGAAACTGAGCAGTTTGGATTATTCATACCTATCTTAATCCTACTGTTCGTAATGTTTATGTCGTAAACACATCTATCGCACACTTTTAACACCTTTCCCGGGTTCTTGAACCCGGTTGGTCAAAATTGGCTGTTCTGGCCTTTTTGATCACTCCTCTAGACTTGGTTCAAGTCGGTGAATTTTAAAAAAAATAAAATCATTTATAATAGTTTCTCTTGTGTCTCTCCTATTTCGTACAAACCTATCCGGAATTTGGCAGCTCACGCCAGGTTTTCCCAGCGATTGTCAATGCATCACGTTTGAGTCTGCGCAGTAGTGAGTTAGTTTCTGCCGGATTCATTAAAATGCTTGGATAGTTGACTTGGAAAACAATTAACATTAAAAGTTTCATTAGCAATTAAGCCAAACACCTGAGACATCATGAGACACGAACGATCGAAACAACACCAATTCAAAGAAAAGTCAAATTGGACTCCACGAACAGCAAAAAATACAAAAACCTGAAAGCTATCTGAAGCTGCTAAACTCGCACTTCTAGAGATACCCTTTCAAACAAGGAAACAAAACATGTCGAGTGCCCAAAGAATCGCGATAAACCAGCTTGCAAACAGTAGACAAATTACCATAAAAACCCTTCGACAAGGGTCGGGTTTTGTCTTTGTCAACACAAAAGATTACGTACACGAATGCGAAAGGCAATTACGCAACACTAAGTATTGTACACAACTAGCCAGTGACGACACAGAACAAACAGTGAACAAAGTACACGAACTATTAAACAAAATGTACGAGAACAAACACATCGATCATGATACTTGTAAGTATCTTGATCCAGACAACATAAAATCCGTACCCCGCAGTGGTACTTATTGCCTAAAAATTCACAAACCTCGGCAAAATTCTAAAAGACACACTATTCAAAACAAAATTTACTGAAGTAAAGAAACATAGAACAAACAAACCGAACCACCAAACGGACTCATAACGAGACCCAAACATTAATATACTTGCCTCGCTACTCGAAGAGCAAGACCACTAAAATGCATTAAAATAATTTTTCACAAACACAAACTAAGGAAAGAATCTACACTGCGACTGATGAGAAACCACACTCGGGTTTCGAAACGCAAGCGTCAAAGGGCCACTCTATCAACTCTGTAACACGATAGGTCCGGCTGCGTCTCGCCATAAGCTTTCCCCACACAAACAAAACATTACCGTACACACTGATCCAAACTTCCCTACAAATATCCGAGGCGAAACAAACATTTTTGTTAACACAAACAATCGGATAAGAATGTAGGAACACATTGTTGAAACGAATCAAACACAAACTCGACACAAAAACATTTTGGATAGTTAGGTGGGAGCCTCTTTCACACTTTTTACATTCATTGCTCTTGTATGGGGGGTTGTCAACCTGATGTAATCGCAAATCCTCAGATTTCCATCTGATATAGGTATGTACGTAAACAAGAAAAGTAAACTCATGAATTTTAACAGACGGGGTGGCTAAGACCAATTTCAAGCGAGATTGGTCTCAGCCACCCCGTCTAAGTCTGTGTGGGGAAAAGTTGTCATGAACCTCAGGCCCGCCTTTCGAAACTACAGCTAATTTCTAAACTTAGAATGCTTTTTTTAAAAAGGGATTATTGCCGTTTTTATCCGATAGATTCGAAACCTTTTTCCCCTCCAAGCCCAAACTTTCTAAACTACAGCTATTTTCTAAACTTAGAACGCTATTTAGAAAGAGATAATTATCGTTTTTATCCGATATATCCTGGGAAAACTTTTTCCACTCCAAGCCCGACTTTCTAAACTACACCTAATTTCTAAACTTAGAACGCTATTTAGAAAGTGATAATTATCGTCTTTTTCCGATATATCCTTTGAAGAATTTTTTCACTCGCACTACCGACGTTCTAAATTACAGCTAATTTCTAAATTTAGAACGCTATTTACAAAGTGATAACCATCGTTTTTATCCGATATATCCTTGGAAAAAATTTTCAACCTCAGGCCCGTCTTTCTAAACTTTGTAAACTACAGCTAATTTCTAAACTTAGGTCGCTATTTAGAAAGTGATAATTATCGTTTTTATCCGATATATCCTTGGAAGACATTTTTCAACCTCAGGCCCGACTTTCTAAACTACAGCTAATTTCTAAACTTAGAACGATATTTAGCAAGTGATAACTATCGTTTTTATTCGATATATCCTTGGACAAAAATTTTGAACCTTAGGCCCGACTTTCTAAACTTTCTTAACTCCAGCTAATTTTTAAACTTAGATCACTACTTCGAAAGTGATAATTGTCGTTTTTATCCGATATATCCTTTTACAAAAATTTTCAACCTGAGTCCCGACTTTCTAAACTTTTCAAACTACACCTAATTTCTTAACTTAGATCGCTATTTAGAAAGTGATAATTATCGTTTTTATCCGATATATCCTTGTAAAAAGATTTTCAACCTCAGGCCCGACTTTCGAAACTTTCTAAACTACAGCTAATTTCTAAACTTAGATCGATATTTAGAAAGTGATAATTAGCGGGGTTTCTTGCTGTGTTTATCGTTTTTAGCTAGTTTAGCTCCCATAGGGAATACACGTAGTTTAGAAATGGCTTTTAGGAAAAGACACAAATCCGCACCTGACTCAACGAATGTCCTACTGTTCATCATATCCTTGCCCCGAAAACGACTACTAGGCAGATTATATCAATTTTTCAAATTTCCATGGGATTACGAGAAAGTGGATGTAATTAGATATTTTCTGGAACTACCAGGCTATGATCACCTGATTCAATCATTGCCCGTTTTCCGAACGATCTCTTGAAATTATTGTAGTGCGTCATGATTAAAGTTGCACTTTATGACAATGCTGAGCTTCTTTTGAGAGACTTAGAAATAAAGATCGACTATTTTTATCACGTGTACACATCAACGAGATATTGTTGTTTAGCAGGAGCGAAGATTAAAGCCAGTGGGTCATGAATGCCTTCTGATCTGAATAAAACGTTGTGAATCTTCAGAACGGCAGTGTTTCACATAAGCGAGATCGTCTTTGTCTCGAGACTAGACGAACCGGAAGTTGACTGGGCAATTAATTTCGCATTCCAGTTTCTTCCAGTGATTGTCATTCCGAGTGTTTTTTTCACAGAGGAACAAGCTATAAAACCTCTCGACCAGTATTTGCCATTTGAATAAATAAAAAAACCAGACAGACAAATACCTAGATTGATACATCATGTGGGTGGATTGATAGATTCTCTGTGTGACAGCATGGACGTATGGTGACAGCGACTGTGTATGAAGATACAGACGGAGAAGATACATGTAGAGGGACAAAGAGACAAATGGCGAAAGGAAGAAATCATTGTTCTCCGCGTTCGTTCGTTCAGTGAAATTTAAAATGGACGGAGGCTACACTACACCAAAAGGACTAAAATACCAACATTAACTTGGAAATGGAAATTCAAACTTCATGGTCACTGTTTTGGCCATGAAATGATATGATTATAGTGACATATATCCCTTTAAAAAATCAGCAATGATCACAAAACTGTTTCAGCTGAGTCATTTTGAAGACATGTCTGCAGTATCATGGGATGGAGATAACGATATTGGCGTTGGTTGCCTTTCAACGACAACTCGCAGTGAGAGATATCCTTGTTTTCGTGAAAATTGTCTTCCTTCAGTGACTGTCACTGTCAACGTGTTTTTAGCTTAGGCGGACTTTTCAAAAATAATGTGTACCACCGGTAAATTGCAGTTTGTAAGCTATGTTCAAAAAAGGAATGCACTCCTTGCTTCCAGCGTTTATGCGGCTTATGCTGGCATAAACATGTTTATTATGTAATATGAATAGAAAAGGCTAACAACGTAAAAGAGAGTTCTGTAAAAAGCAAGCGAATCACTATAACACAGGAATAATTTCGACACCTTTTCATGCTCCATGAATCCATCATGAATGTCCTATCAAATGCTGTTTCAACAAAATTTGCAATGTTTTGATGCATTATTTAGACAAAACATGACCTGACCTTTCGCAAAGGGCATTTAGCGAGAGATAAGCAGCATGGACCACGTGATCCACGTCCGTAGAAAGGATTCAAAATTATGATGAAGTCACCGTGGTTTAATGACCTGTTAGTAAATATCGCAGTCATGAGCGTTCGTCTCACACTTTACACCCTTTGATGCAAATACTGAGTCCGAATCATCACAAATTCATGTCAAGTAAATCAAAGTCCGAATCAAAAACCTTTATCTACGACTGAAACTGACCATCATTCCGTTCGAGGCCCTGGCCCCCTCATTATCACCGGCATAAAAAATCGGCGCCATCAAGGGACTGTCAATTTTGAATTTTTATATTTTTTGATTCGGATGTAGCTTTACCTACACTTGGGGTATTTTAAAATTGAATTCGTTCTCCACTGTTTGATATAAATTTTCTGCTGGGAGTGTTTGAAGACTGTGAGACAATCGTGCACAATTATCACGTGTGTTGTTTGCTGAATTAGCAACCTCAAGAATGGTACCAATTTGCATTATGACTTTCTTCTGACGGAAGTCCTTGTCTGTTTCAAAACGTTTGATAATACGATTGTGACTGGCGAGGCTACATCAGGATGCAATGCACTCGGGTCGAATACATAGACAATGTTTTTCTTGTGAGGTGAAGTGAGGTAGGGTACACAGCTGCCGCTATGTCATAGGTACGGGCCGAAAGAAAGTAGGAGTTTTACTTGTAAAATATGAATTTTGGTAGCAGTCAATACTACTAGCTATAAAAGTCGAGCGAAGTCTGTACGCCACGGTCAATCCACTTGTTTTTGTACAGTGACCGTGCTTACGTCGTTCGACCATTTTCAGCTTTTGTGCCAGGTGTTGGTACAACGGAGCGTTAGTTCTAATAGCGATGTTTCACTAAAGACGAATGCGAACGAACGGTTCGTCGTATTTCAAAGCATACCATTGGTCAGCTTTCGTCGCATTTACGTGTCTCGTCGCAAATTCTGTATCGAGATTGGGTGGTACCCTAATTAATAAGTAATCGTCAGCTCTGTTCGTCGCCTTTCGTCTCATTATAATATTCGGTCGTCTCATTGTAATATGGCTCATCGAGGTCACTGGAAACCTTAGTGGAAAGGAAGCCGTCGCCTCCGTGTTAATATTGAAAACTGCACTATATTGGCGACCAATTTGAATTTATGAGGTCACTGAGCCTTTCTGGTGGTCCAAAGGTTTGGATAAATAGCTAATTCTGATCTACACATATATGTGAGCCGCTGTAACAAATTTTGCACTCTTGTCATCAGTGTAACGATCTTGCTGTTTTTGTTGCTAAGCCACCTGACTAACATAACTGGACCAATTTGTCTCAAACTTGGTTTTTTGACGAAACACTATGTCACTCATAGTGACAATTCTATCATTCGATCCGATTCGGGACTCAGACAATTTTTTATACTCAGGCCAATTATAACTTGAAAACAATCCTTCTGAATATCATGCCAAAGTGGTACATATCATAGGAAGATCTTGACTTGATTAGATCTTGGTGGATATGAATGGTCACTTGCATGATTAGTGAAGATGTACAATTATTTAATATGCAGGCAGTCAAACTGTTCTATAGTCTTACTGTGGTGAAAGGGTGGTTTGACTAACCGATAATAAGTTCATTTGCACATTTAATAAATTGTTGTACATTAGGCCATACACTAAAATTCAATCTAGTGAATTCTATTAGAACTGTATCATACATAGGGCAACTCTAGCAGAAAGTTTGAGAAATGTTACAAATCATCATACATGCTGTGTCAGATCTGCCATTTTTCTATTGTTTGGAGGGTACTGATGTGATACCGTATTTTCAAATGTTAAACTACGAATTACATTTTTACTGTAACCGGAACTACTAATGCTACGCGTTTTTGTGACCTTCGCTGGTATGTTCGTATATCGCCTATTTAAAGCAGCTGAGCGAATAGGACTTCTGACATTCTGAAACGTCATTAATAAATATGAATAATTTTAAACTTTTCTGTCAAATAACGGTCGGCAGCTAATAGACCGATTTGTTACAATTAAAATAGCTACAAGATGAAAAGTAGACAATAATGAATATCTGCTAGATTGAGCACGGATCACATGCCATTCACTGCAAAAAGGTTAGAGACTCGTAAACTGCAATATTATGATGCTTCACAGGTGGTGGTCATGAATATTTTAACTTTATGTGGTTTACTACCGGTTAGCACGAGTATTAGTTACTACGTTCACACTAAAATGGATCCGCGAGAATTTCTACAAATCGCCGTTTCTTCCAAACAACATCATATTCAATTGATGTATTGGTGCACAATAACAATTTGCCATCTGCAATCAGGAACAAAAACCTAAGAAATGTTATTACGACCGAAGACGACCACTACAATTTATTTGGACATGAACAGTGCGATCGAACTTTACCTTGATATTAACGACATCAGAATTACCAACGAAAAAA
The DNA here is from genome assembly GCA_001465055.1 of Ptychodera flava. Taxonomy (NCBI): domain Eukaryota; kingdom Metazoa; phylum Hemichordata; class Enteropneusta; family Ptychoderidae; genus Ptychodera; species Ptychodera flava. The sequence continues at coordinate 26,185 of LD366757.1, read as the reverse complement.
TGATTTAATTATAACTTTTCTTCCCGATGCGGAAAACCCATCGACGTATAAACTATGCTACGTATAAACGAATGAGAATATCGTTATACGATCGTGTGGAAAGGGTGACAGAGTTGAATGGTGAAATGAAATTTAATCAAATGTTTCAAAGGTATCAACCAGTTGGTTTATTCCGTCAACAAAGCGATATGTTTTTCATACAAAGTTTCAATGAAAGGCAGCAAGTCGAATCTGATATCGGGCATCACCGTCTCTGCTGACCATTGCGTCACGAAATCTCTCGGAACAATCACGAAAACATAGTAAAGCCGACACAAATTGAAGCGAAATCTGAAGATTTATTGCGGAAACGAAATGAACACGATTGGAACTATTTTGGGAAAATTGGATGAGAGTAATTATTAGGAAAATGTAACGAAATCGAAATTTTTACATCTGAAATTTTACAAAATGATAGAATAGTGTAAAATGTGGAATATTTTTCTCATCGAACAAAATAACGAAAATACAACGATTTTTGCATACCTCTTTCATTAGATTGATTTTCATGAAAAAAGTTCATTTTTGTGTAAATGTACTAAAGAAACGAGACAAAATCCTTAAAATTTCTCTAATTGACGACTTTTGAGTCAGGGCACTTTTGAAATGCCCCTGACTTTTTCGTGAATTTAAGGCTTCAAAAACATTATATTCAGTCAGGGCACATTTTAAATGACCCTGACTGACTTAACTCTAAATCAATCGAAAAGCTTCATTTTGTTAGAGGAAAAGTGACAAACTGAGATTATTGCTAGTGTTTCAGCAATGAAGAAACTACAGACAAGCTCACATATTTTCATTCAAATATGAATATTGTTCAAATGTTTTGAACAATATTGCATTATATAGTATCATGCACTGATTCTTACTCATAACATTTCAACAGCATTGTAAATTTTAATAAAATTTTAAAGATGGTGAGCAAATATGGTGTAATATTAGACAAATTTCTAAAATTCTTGAGAAATTGTGCCAATCCAATTATCCCAATTTAGTTCCAATCGTGTTGATAACAGTTCCAGTTGTCGTGACCCATATATTGCCCGTCTCCTCGTGACTTCCGCTGAAGGGCTTCATAGGAAAAAAGCGAGACTATGGCGCTATAAGCAAGAGAAAATGAACTATGTTTATCAAACAACTAATGTTTAATAAACAAAACATCTTAGGGTAACATTTGCTTTAATACAATGATTTGGACCAAACCTCTGCTATTTAGTGATCATACGTAGGTAAATATAAAGCGAAGCATTCTCATTATTAGCTAATCCATATACTGAGTTTCTGTATGTGCTTTATAGCAATACTTGAACATTGCTTTTGACGAAACCTCTGCTATTTATTCACCAAACCGTGCAACGTTTTAGGAAGGTTAACAGATCACTTTGAAATGTTACTTGCGAAAGTAAAATGGTACCTAACCTAATAAATTTATTACATTTGCATGCTTAATCTCTGATCTCAGCTGACCCCCAAAAATCACAATTTTTACCATTTATCCATAGGACAGGTAGAACTTAATTTCACTGAACAGTCGGGCCAAAGACTTACCAGGCCCAGGCTAAGGGACAGGCAGTTTTTTCCTTCTCTGCCTTGTTGAAGAAATCTCCCTCCCATTTTTGTTTCTAGAAAAACAACTACTTACGATTAGATGTCAGACAATACTGAGAGAGAGAGAGACAGACAGACATACAGAGAGACAGACAGAGAGACAGACAGAGATACAGAGACAGAGAATAGAGAGACAGAGTTGTTTCTGTATTAATAAAAGTAATACGAATATGTATGTCTGTAATTTCTCTTAGGACGTACGAAGATAACTGTTGGACCAACACTGGTATGTTTACACTCAGCCATTACCATTTGATTGTAAATATACATCAAAACAAGTACTGTATATATGTTTGTGTGTAAGAACGTATATGTTAATCTACAAAGCACTAGGTGTAAGTTTATGAATTGACTTTTAAAGTTCCATTAGCTGTATCTTCTGGAGATTTTTCCGTTAGTTTTGATTGAAATGATCACTGGCTCATAATGAATAGCCTGTCAAGTAACATAGAATCGCATATTGTTCGGAAACATTACATGCCCTACAACTAAATAACATGTGATTTTACAACGAAAATTTCAATTTTTGTCCGGACAGAAATACAAACTCTGTTGACACGCGGATTGCAACATAGGCATTCTTCCGCACCTGCGCGAGCCATTTACAGCAATTTCAAAATAAATATTAATTACTTATGCCCGGTACTTACGTCGTAGTCCATTGTCCGAGCACGTTGCGTAGCCAGATGTCTGGCAATCCACGACGCAATGTTGTTTTGATCCCGCAATAAACGTGAACTTGTACATATCGCGTAATCGCGGCGTCAACATTATCTTTGTTCTCCCCAGCACGCTGAGCATGCCAGACGTCAACAAACGGGCTCGGAAGGGCAACACGTTTGAACAAAATTAGCAGTTTTATGTGGCTATAACATTACTAATCATGTTTGTTTCTTCGTAAAACAACATTTTGCAACAAATATGAGCCTCCAACATAGAATATTTCGAGGTAAAAAATGTTCAAAAGTTACAAATAATGGCCCTTTAACTCTCTCCATGTAATCATCTTGGTTACGCTAGGGTGCCGTACGTTGTGAGTTCGAACCCGTTTGAAACCATCGTATTCCATAGCACGTCACATTCATTGCACAACGGAAATAATTTTTACAACATAGTTACGGCACTATTAAAAGTATCAGCCTTGTTTCTGGAGATGTGTGAATTCACTCTAAGAGATATTGCCAATGAGGACATATACCTAAAAACTATGACCATTTTACAACCCCTGAGATTCGCTTTTACATACCCCTGCATGTTTAGGTGATATTGTAGACAAGGTCGGTAAACAGAGAGATATCAAGTATATGAAATGATCACTCACTATTTGATAAGAGCAGATGAAGTAGGTAGGGAATGTGGGTATCATCTCTTATTATTCACCATCAGCCAACTATGATATTGATCGCGTAAGCATTTACCAGGCGTCTCATATAGTTTTCCAGATATGGCTAAAAATACCAAATATGCCGTTTTAATTTCAAAGATATCAGAAATCAGGTGTGTATTTTAGAAGCGATTTTAAGTCAAGTAAATTTATACTTCTGGTTCACCAGTAAGTGATTCTAAAATCGACATACATGAAGATTGACGGCTAAGCAACCCACATTTTGACTGAATTGTTGATCGCTGTTTGGAAACATGATTCTCTAAGTCATAGGCTCAGATGTAGAGAGGCAAGGGCAGAAGACGAAAAATAAAAATGAATGCTCGTAAATGACCAAGCACATCTAGATCTACAAATCGTATTTAAATCACTTGCTTTGTGTGTATGTTTGTATTTGGCGTATGCTAAATGTACCTGCAGGATATGTACGCTCGCATTATGTGAATTGTGACATTTGTAACAAATGTCATACAAAAACGAGTATCGTTCATTTTTATAGGTCTTTTAACAGATTTAGATTGATTGTTTATTTTCATAGGAATCAATGACGATTTTAAGTTGGCACACATCATAAGTATTACTTGTAGATCCTCGGCCATTTTTACGTGTTGTCTGTTTCTTTGCACTTTATGTTAACCGGTCGCTGATTAGCTGATTTATCGTACAAGACGTTGGAAAGAGTTGATGAGAGCAAAAATGCACATGTGTCTATGCCTCTGTTTGGGGAATAATATCTTTGTAGGAGGGGAAGAGCATACATATATAATTACTAAAGAATTCAAAACTTGTCCTGGCCATGTTGAGATTTTTTACAAGTTTCAGCAAGGCTGCAAAGTTGAACAATTGTTGCCCTGCATACATACCTAAATTTTGTCCAATACCTTATCATAAGTAACCATTTAAAATTGTATGAAATGAGGACATTTTCAACAATGTTTTGTACACTGTGCCTGACTATCCATGCATTTGGAGAAAAAGCATATTTCCTACTGGAGCCACATTTTAGCAATGCAATCGTACTTTTAATTTCTTGCAGTATTCTTGTTAATTAATAACCCTTTACTGTATGTTTTATTTTACTACTATAAACAAAATTTTCGCAAAAATAAATATAAGACGGAATAGCGATTTCCAAGACACAGTTCAATTGAATTTTCAGCTTCAGCCAATCCTTTTGACAGGTATGATCTCTTGTATTTATTGTGATGCGATATCTTTATACACTTGGTGTGTTGTGTAATACGGGCTATCTTTAAAAAAACACGCGAAATAATCTAATATAATATTTTCACTCTACTCTATACCCTAGAAAACTAGATGGCATCGGTTGCCTTCTGGCTTTGTCCTTGAAACTCCTCCTGAAGCATATGAAGAAGATGTCGACATAGTTATCTCTTGTGATGAAAATATGGAAAAGCCAGCTCTACAAGACCATCAGTTTTATCACTCAGACATCATAGGAATCAAGCCACTCTCCTTAAAACCAAACATTTCCATGCGCCTTATGAGAGAATGTCTAACAGTTTCGCGATATGAGAGACTTCTGGTAATTTTAAGAAGTCACGATGGGAAAGATTGGGAAGAAATGAACACTTATGAGGTAAGGTGATCGCTTTTTTCTCTTTAGAGACAAAACAAACTATAGAACAACATCAAAGCATTTCTCAAATTACTGTATCAGGGTTAGTAAAGCAATGCAGTGATACGTGTTGTATTTTGGACGATGGAAGAGTACAGCAACGACAACAAAATAGCTTCAGTGGTGGCTAATCGCCTGCGTTGACTAAAATATCAGTCAAGATAAATCAAACAATAACTGCATAGATTTTTCTGGCAAAGCAACAAAGGCGGCAGGTGAAGGTATTTACACTAATCATGCTCAGTACGTTCATGGCAATGTTTATTAAAGTAAAATGTCTGTCATCGAACAGAAACAATGTTATTTATTAACGAACTCAGTTATTATCCTGGTACGGTATGGCGTTTTGTTCTGATTTGGCTAAATGGTAGACGTTCGTAAATAGGCCTACCAACGATTAAACAAATAGGATTGTGATTATGATATGGTTGTACAGATGAGAATTTGGTGAAGGGTAGAGCATTTGGAAATTACTAGTATTCAGTTTCCTAACACTCCCTGTACACATTGATACTGATTAATTGAAGTCAGTCTCCATGGCTTATATTGCAAATTACAAAGCAAATGCAAACCATTACAATGCTTATCTAAAGGAAAAGAAGAAAATATAAAATTATATTATATAATGCTACCATGCGCCATTCTGATTGGACGACAGCTCATTTCACCGACGCTAAAATACTGTTTTAGCACTGACAGCAGTGGTAAAACGGGGCCCCTAAACCAGCATTTTCGAAAATTGCCCGGTCGGTGCATTTGAACGTACCTATCCTAAACCATAGACCCTCGAGAAAAACGGAAACAGTCCACTTTGTTTCAAAGACCGAAGACCGAATTTTGATACACAGATAAAGTGTGGGTCTGTAACTCACCTCTTGGTGTAAATAAGTTGGGATCGATGATGATAGACATCTCTGAAGAAGCACATTTTGGATGTGATGCACATATTATTAGGGCGACAGCGCACCGTGCACTTTGCTTGACAATGACATTGCGGGAGACGCGATATATCCTACCGCTCTTTAAAATGAAGATAGTATTCGTTCATACACAAATAAATTGACACTTCCTCACAGTAACGGTATGTCAGATATTCGTTACCAAAGCTTGGGCTGCAACAGACCGGGATGTCCTAACGATGTAGACCAAGAAGTTCAAAATAACAATGGGATGACTCCTGGCGACTGCGACGAAATTTGACCTCAAATGCAACGAGCAGTGTCAGCGTCCAGCTCTTCCTGAATCGGGCAACACACTCTGCACAACTGTTCATCACAGTTGCAGTCATCGCAAGTCTGGATTATTCAAAATTGTTTTTTTTTTTTGGTACAATTAACGTCCAAATAATCCATCAAAAATAGATCCTGTAACTACTCTGTGCCACCTCTGAATATGTCGCAACGGTCGGCGCATACCGTATACGCGTATATGCGGTACAGAATGAGACAAATCTATTTTAGTATGCCTAAAAAGCCAGGACTATTTTTCTTATGCAAATTTACGAAAAAAAATGTTACTTTTTTCTTTTTGATTTGAGCTCTTGACCCATTTTCTGTGTGACTGCAGCAGGTATTTTTTGACGAGTATAGTGTTCGTGTTTCATGCAAATAAAATGCAATGTCGATATGAATGTAATGCGTATATATATCTTAGGATACTGTGTGCCTGTACGTAATCTCAACTTATAAAAATGCTCGGTCTCGGGCGCAGAATTTCTGACGTTCGATCTCTCAGACGTCCGTTTTCTGCATTTGGGGCTTAAAGTGATGAAAACACTCAAGTAAGACAACAAAGACACTCAAGTTGATATAATATAACAGCAATAACCCCCTTCGCAGTCGGGTATAGACTCGATTTTGGTACAGTTCGCTCCATATAGCACTAGCCTATCGGCTCGAGCTATATGTCGCGCATTGTACCAAAATCTCGTGTATACCCTCCTGCGGAGGGGGTTATTGCTTAAACATATTGGAACAAATGTGCTTCAAAGGTACATGTATATAGATGCGGGCCTACTAATTGAGCTTTTTCAGTTAACTCAATGAATTTGTCTCATAATTATCAGTGCCCCGACACACATAAGGTCATGAAACCCGGTACTGTGATCTGGTATTCGTCAAAATGATTTCCTTCCAATCTATAAGACAAACAACATGCTTCAAATGATACATGTTGTAGAACTTTAGTTAATAAGTCATCTGCATTAGACTCATGTCAGTCAACCTTTGACAGTATAACAGCTCCACCGTAGCTAGAATCCATGACTGTCGTAGAGAGACCGAATAAATTTTCTGGAATAAAGTAATAAAACAAATCAGATATATTCATGATATTTACGGATTTCAAACGACATCCATCGTAGAAAAAGTAGGAGCTGAGTTTTCATTTTCCTTCTTTCCTAACTTGCATGTGGTCACGTCTTAGGCAGCCGCATTAGACTGTTTGCTTGTTACTTTTCCAAATAATTCATGTCCTTAGCCGACGAAACAAAGTACCTTCTAAATACGACCTGCAATGGAAAATGTGGTGACACAATTGTAATATTGACGGACCAATTTCTTCCACCTATCACTTACATCTTCATTAAAATCTACCCAGTTTTCTCAAAACATTTAAGCGCACTATGTAGAGCAGAGCAAACAAAGAGGTAATGCTATGTTATATGAACGTTTGCTCTGACTAAAGAGTTAACGAAAGTTAAAAGTGCGCAAAAGAGGCCCAAACCAATTTTTAGGCCTCATCAGCACTTTGTTTTTAAAGTTTAAGAAAACATTAATACATCACAGAGACTTTTAAACGAGTCTTTTTTCTGTTTAATCTTAACACCTACTTAATTTACTCATGCAATTATATCCAAACATAGTAAATCTTATAAGTTTGTATGCATGATTACTTAATTCATTTCTTTGTCATAGAATGCAAATACAAGGAGAATTCCTTAACCTTCACCGTTCTTTTTATTATGTAGGAGAATGGATATGTTGTAGTGAACATTGATCAGCCGACTTTGTGCATTGCAATTTCAAAACCCTATCAGGACAACTTTGTAATCAACAAAGATGGTGGCACATTTGTATCTAAAACAAACGAAAACATTACAATAGAATTTCCGAAGGGCGCTGTCGAAGAGGAGACATCCATTTCCATTGAGGTATACACCTATCTAATATTACTTGAGGAATTTCAGCTCAGTAAAAGTTATTCCTGATGTAATCGGTGCACTTTTGTCAATAATACATCGTACTAAAAGTACCTGCGGCGAACCAAAATATGAAACACAATTAAATTGTATCTATTCATATTATATTTACGTTTTTTTTTATCGATATCAAAATATGCAGTATGTGCGCCATCTCAAAATTGTTCTACCTACGTGTGGTACCTTTTTTCGCCAGATTTTACCACTCTGCAGCCCTCCTATGAGCCATGTTATGTACATGTATGCTGTGACGTCATATTGTATCATAATGCAGTGTGCACCATTACATATTTACATTCGCGTGTGCTTTGATTTAAACACTGTTTAGCTGCTTTAAGAGAAAGGAAAGGACACGTCACAACCTTCTATTCAAGACTATTCCAACACAGCCAAACTGAATTTAAGACTGGACTTAAATTTAGTTGTCTACAACAATATTAACAATGCACTTGAGAGTGACTTGACTCATATTCAAGCTGAATATTGAGTGTTTTAACATGCTTGAGAAAAACCTGTGGTTGATACACAGATGAAAAACGATTTAAGTATTATCAAAAGTTACAGCTACTTTCCCTTTCATAAATTTTTATTTTCAATTTCAAAATGCCACAGATGCAAACAAACACAGTAACAGTAGCAGCAGCATGTGTATCTTTCCTATTGTGTCGCTTGAGGTACTCCTTCTTCCATCCTTTGTCTTGACATTTTTTTCCAACAGCAAAATCATCTTTGGCACTAGATCTTCTATTGATTCTACAATTAAAAGTATACTGTCACCTGTTCCAATATTGCCACAGTTACCATGGAAAGAGAAAATCTAACCAATCACAGATTTTAAGCGGGTAGTCGCTTTTTAAAAATAGCGCCCTCACATGGGCATTTTGAATACCAAGGAACGCCCCTTTGACCATGTATGGGCATATTTAGGTTACAGGTGACTCTATACCTTTAAACAGATCAATCAGAAATAACATTGGCACAAATAGATTGAGTAATTAAATAAATAACACAAACTGTGCTAAAACAGTCACTCAAACCCAAGTTACTATATGTAACAACAAAACAAAATCTTTTGGTATGAAAATTGATATTCTGCATAAGACAGAATTTTAGTTTGACAACCACTTGTTCATCACAAGCTGGTGGCCTCCAGCTGGTGGACAATGCCTAACTTCACTACGTAGGTATGTCTGATACTACCTTGACTGAAAACTAGCAGATGATGTGCCACTCTATGCTACGAAAAGTGTAAATCAACTACTACTAAACGATCTCATACGTGTAAATTTGGCAAGAATAATGAATGATATATCTCACAAATATTTTGAAAATTCAGTGAATATATCGATACTCACTCGCAAGTTACCGTGTCGCTGACTTCGTCGTAACATGGTCCCTCGGACCGACCGTGGTCGTAAGTGAAATGTTCCAACTGTCATCTGCCATGAAGTCAAAAAACGTCCCCAACCATGCCAACTCCCCGTTTAGCAATGGGTTCGGGATTACTTTTTTATCTGTCGCGACACTTTGAACTTCATCTTGGTCGTTTGAAGGCCTCATGAGATACGCCTGATTGCCTTACAGCTGCAGCCATGTCTGTAAACGTATATGCTAATTTACTGAGGTACGTAGTCACAACGTTTCTGGAGGTACGTAGTCACAACGTACAATGAACGTTGGTGGCAACGGCGCCGCCAACGGACGCTGAACTCGAAACGCGGAAGTAAAATCCGCGCTGAGATCGCACATTTCGCCTTGAGTTATCGTTTCCAAATTAAAACTCACACCGATCGAAATGGCTGAGACTAAAGTTGCGCAAAACATGAAATTTCACTGCGAGAGCAGTCGGAGACACTGCGCAACTAGCGCGCAAATAAGCCTTAGCGGGAACACTGATTGGATGTGCATCGTACCATACCACATTTAAAATCAAAGGTACATTTAGACACAGAACAATCATTTTTTGTGTATGAGATTGATTTCACATTAAAGACATATTCTACAAATCGTAAAATAACGAATTTTAACGATGAATGATCAGCAACCTTATTTTGCTGCCTTAAAATTCACGTCTCCCAAAAGTTCTTAAATTCACTTCAGGTGATGTGAGTCACGAAGGACGCCCTCCAGCTAAGTATTAACTGTTAAATCACAATTGCTACATACACCGTTGTCACAATTAACTCAGAGCAGTATAGAGTTTCTTCGACGGTACAGGCGAGGAAAAAATACTTTTTCGCAAAATACGACTACTTTAATGAAATTGTGATGAAGTCGAAAAGTTACACACTGTGTGCTAGACCAGACCAGACGACAATTTCATTTTATCAAATCTGACCTGGTTTCACGGAGTTTTGAAATTGTCATATCGTGTGAACCTATTCAAAAAGCTTGGCATTAAAAGATCTTGATCAGTTGTGTTTAGGGTACTCCTCCATGCAAATGGGCGGGGCGATACCCTTTTTTCATGCCATGTTACATTTTCCCCTCACTACAACAGCATAAAAATATTAAAGCGCCTCTAAGCGCCTTATGCTTCAATTTCGTGCGCCTATATTAAACTTCATGCACTTCTTTTTTTGTAGTTCATTGACTGTTATACTCCACTCGGCACACGATGAATCGACATTTGAAACATAAAGCAGAAATGTAAACTTTCGTTTCAAAACAGCGACAGAAAATTTGTTTCAACACGTCTCTTTCTAGACGGTAGAACTGGATACCAAGGCAGTTTGTTCACGTATTTTATTTTAAATCGCGACTGCTTTGTTTGAGCAGATTCTAAGTCTGTCACCCCGTCCTAAAATGATACAATCTCAAAGTAACGATGACACTGTCGTCCTCGTGCACTAGACCGTACAGATAATTATCTCCTGCGTTTTAAATTTGCAGAAAATAGGCTGGTGGCAACCACTTCTACCACGTTTTAGCGATTTTTTATGTTCAACACAAGTTGGATTGTTGGAATTTTCTTAAGCTAAAAAAGCCTGGGCGAAACTGCCCTTATTCTCAAGCGTATTTTACACTGGAAGTGACATGCTTGCGTGCTCGGTGTAAGAATGCATGATGGTTGTAAAATCTTGTAAATAATTACAAAGTGTCCTTCGCGGCGCAACCCACACCGTCTGCGTTCACTCGGAATTTCCTTGACCTAGCCAGCTTTCAAATGTCCTGTTGTAAGATGTCCTTGTAGATTCACGTAACAAGGCTTTACTAGTAACAGCAGAAACAAATTCATTTTATTCTAAACTAATTTACGCTTTGGTTCACTGCAGTTGCATATAAACCAATACATATTTAGAGGTTATTGCCTTATATCGTCTGTTCCTGTGTCGTATCAGCATGAGTGTCATTTGTCCTGCGACAGACATTCATTATCTACTTGTACACAAGAAGATAAATTACAGTGGCTATACTTTTGTGATGTACATTTGTCAAGTATAAATGCTGCAAGTGGTTTACTTATCAGAAATAACATTCCTAAGAAATTTTAAACATGGCAAGATTTTGATAGTTGAGCTGATTGACTATATGGTGTAAGAATATTATCAGGATGGGATGTAATTTACAGCACTTCAAGTATCATTTCACTGGATTGAAGTAGGACTTAAATTGAATAATGGTTGACAAACTTTTCAAACACAAGTTCAGTGAAAGATTCATTGATGATAAGCCTGAAAGTGTGGAAGAGGACAACATGTTTTTTATGCTAGGTTGACTTATACAAAGTATGAAGGTGTTCACGATCAGCTGTCATTGCCGTTTCGACGTGCTGCAGCAGTCCAAAAGTCCTGGTTTTTTATTAGTATCTATTCCGCCCAAGCAGTGTTACATTTGCTTTATTACGGTCTACACAAATTTACTCCAGCTGTTTAACACCTTTGGTGTATGTTAAAGACATCGTATACCACATAACAAACGTTCTTTATCGATTACGGGGAACTGAGAACGGTGCCTAAAATCACCAAATCTCAAACAAGCTGTTTTTATGACCGGTTTAGTTATTCAGACCGACAGTCTGTATCGTCTAACATAGAAATAACGGACGACGCGCTGACCATTAACGTTTATTTATGGGCAAGGGCGAGAGGAGAGCAAAAAATTAACGGGCGAGGCTTGCCTTGCCCGTTAATTTGGCTTTCCTCTCGCCCGCGCCCATAAATAAACGTTAATGGTCAGCGCGGAGTCTGTTATTTCAATTATATTTTCAACAAACTCCGAAAAACCGTCAAAATTTACGAAATTTTCCCGTGCGAACGATAACGGGCCCCAGAACCTATCAGTGAGTGGTGCGCGCGCTGCAAAAATTTTGCAAAATCGGAGATTTGTTTGAAAAAAGCGTCTAAACTTTGCCCACAAATGCTCCATTTTATTTTATGGTTGATTATGATCGTCGTACAAATCACAATTTTCGTTTTAGCCGTAAAGTTACTATGTTTACGATATTATTCATATTTACGGGCATGAAAACAAACCATTATTGTGTATTTGTGGGCAGTCACGTGGTTCAGCTCGGCCAATTAAAACGTAATGGACAGGGCATGGTAATATAATTAACCCTTATGCCTGTTGGTTCTGTAAACAGATCAAAGCAAGGCTTAATTGGCTCCTTTCTGCGTGCACTCAGCAGCCGATTCTAGTATTAGTTGATACGTCCATGCAGTGTCACAGAATATATTTGTATGAAAGTAGTATTTAGTGCATTGGTGTGTGCCACGTAAAATTGTTATATTCATTCACGTCAATCCAATGCCATGATACTGTTCGTGTAAGTTTGTGAGAATCACAACTTTACATGGCACAAAACTTACACCCAAGAATACTTCTGTCACAACGCTCTTCCAAAGTGTGTCTCAGATTTTTTATATCTTGCTTTATTTTATTGGAGCACAAATTTAAAGAAATCAACTAGGGTTAAACTCTTGAAGTTTTTCTGGCATAAACATTGTTTAAGAAGGTTTTAAAAAATTCTAAGACACTCTTTGAAAGATCCTTAGGACAGCTTGCACTTACACAAATTTCAGCCACATACCTCAAAGCATTGAAACAAAATATAGGGAAAGCCGATTTTTGAAAGGTTATGCAAATTATCTGTCACGTTTTAGTTATGCAAACAATGGTGACACTGAGGTAATTTAAATGTTCCCCTATATCTAGGCTTTCAGAAAATATATATTATTTACGGGGGTTTTGTATTAACCACTAGAGAATTGTTTGCTTGAAAGGTCAATTTCTTGTCTTTGAACCTTAAAGAGGCACTCCCACTTGGTAACATTTTTAAAACACAATTTTTTAATGCCAACGGTCGATATTTGACGTGGCGACTCCGCGCGGTTCGCGAGATATCGATAAAAACATGTCATTTCCAGAGCGTATTTTTCACATACCGAAGTTTTACGATCGTTTCTGGTTATGACCCGAAATCCCCCGAAAGTGTGTTGTTGTGCTGATTGACGATATTCTAAGGAGTCCAAAAACGTTCGAATGACGCAATTAATTTACCTCCTACTGCGATGACTTTATATACATCATGATGACATGATAACATCATTATCAATGCCTTTACCTCTGGTAATTCTTTTTTAAAACTTCTCCTTTGTTTTTGTAGTTTTCATTATTCTCAATCAGTTGTATTAAATTTTTAAACAATACCACATAGATATCAGTTTTTACGTGTAAAATATTAGTTGCCTCTGATGACTACATTTTGTCGTCTACCACACAGTTACGCGTGGTTCGATACATAGCGGCCGCCGCGTGTGGTATGCGCGCATACCACGCGGCGGCCACTATGCATACTATGTATCAACCGCACCTATCTGTGCTAGTCACCAATGCGAATTCTGGTGGAATCAGCAAACTTTGTTTTTCGGGGTTTTTTTGCCGAGTCAGTAGGACTCGGCTTTCTCCCATGGGACATGACCGCTCACCGACGAGATTGGTACTGCTGTGACGTACAGCATCGTCAGCGTAGACTCGTACTCCATAGCTTAGTTGACAATGGCCCCAGTGCCAAACGTTCTATGTTCGGAAGCTGAATTTAGGTGGGCCACCGGAATTCAAACTTTACTTTTTTGAAGACATGTTTTTATCGATATCTCTCGATCCGCACGCAGTCGCCATGTCAAATATCGACTGTTGGCATTAAAAAATGTGTTTTAAAAATGTTACCAAGTGGGAGTGCCTCTTTAATATCTACCTTACGTGAAAGCCGAAGCACATGAGATGACTTGAGATATCACAGTTTAAATTGTCATTTCTCTCTAGGTGCACAATTTGAAGCCGCAACTAATTGAAGCAGTCAGTATGATACACGATGTACTGCAAAACGCATCATTTTCTCCAATGGTCTACATCCGAATTAAAAATCAAGAGGAGAGAGGCAAGATATACTTTAAGAACCCTGTGGTTCTAAGCTTGCCACTTGTACCTATTCCGCTTGATGACACTATTGAAGCTGAGTTACGTCTTGCCAGGGATGACCTTTGCAATGGCAATTGGCAAGATGTCACCGATGAAGTTAAGCCAAAACTGACAAATGGAAAGATCGACTTAACTGTAAACAGTTTCAGTGGGTATGTAGAGTTGTTCTAGATGAATGAAAGTTTGTAAATTACATTCGGCCAAATGAATGAGAACAGAACCCTTGTTAGAGAGACGATTTGGCATTTATAATGGATAAGATATCGCGTTTGAATGACGGATAAACTTTTTTCTTACCAACCCCACGGTCAAAATATTGAGACACGATGTATCCTGACATTTCTTCTCATGTAGAAATCTCGGACTAAAGCTTGAATGCTTTCAGTGTCATCAAAAATCGATTTAATGGTTATTAAAAATGCTGTGTACTGACCAATTATGAACAAAAGTTGCAATCATGGTTTGCTGATCGCGGCGCCATGTTTCATTGATTAAATTCTCTTGTTTTCACTATTTTCCTCTTCAGATTTTTGGCAACCCTGTGCAAAACGGGTGCAGCAGTGCTAGACGTCTGGCATACAATAACGCAGTACATGAAGGAAGGTCAACACTCCGTCCGTATACTCCTCATTCAGAACAAAAAAGCGAAGTGTTGCATGCTTTGTGAGCTTATAGATGAAAGAACCGAGTCAATTGAGAAGCTTATCTCTGAGCACGGAAGATACAAGTCCTACGAGAGTTCGTTGACACAATATTCTCGTAACCTTGTCATGCGTCATAATGACAAAATCGACTACAGGATGAATGAAGACACGGCTAAATCGGTCCAGTTAGTGACAAATGAAGAGATACTGTATAATTCACATGGAGAAAACTTTTGGCACGTTTTGGTAAAGCGAAAAGTCAGTGCATCTCAGGAAATAAATGGATCAATGGAGTTTTGGAGGAAAACGATGGATGGTGAAGAAAAACTCACAAACCTGTTATTTTGTATTCCAAAGGTAAGAACATATATTGCTTGTGTTAAAACATAATACTTCGCCTGAAGATGAGAATTTAAGAAGTGCACTATTTTTTTTTAATATTTTGATTATTTGGTTTTCTACAAAACGCATATAGGCGTTTAAAATATTGAATAAACAAGTATTGTTTCTTCAAATCCCTGTCATTTAAATTGATAATTGGTTATGATTATCTCCACGCAGAGGAAGACTTTAGTGATATCATTTCTAGTTTAATATCGGCTTGTTTGTAAATGTGTTACCAAGGATGAACAAAACATCTTATGACTATATTATTTATTATAAAATACAGATTAAATCTATATCTTTGCATTAAACGTGTTGTTGTCATTGAATATAGTGATAGAGCCTCTTTAATCAGAATATAGTCAATTTAAAAACAGATATGAACATAAAGTGCTCCAATCTTTCAATATATCTTACAGATGTCTGTACTGTTAACCTTTTACCAGAATTTTGCAACTTCATAGAAGTTGTTATTCGCCATGATATAGATTTCTTCGATAAATCATTAAGCATACAAATATGCAATCAGCTGAAATGAAAATATTAAATTTCTTTGAGTGCTGTTATTGTATACCACTTAAGTAAGTGTAATATCCTTTGGTCAAGTTCTTCACGGTTTTTATATCAAACTTTGAAAGCTCGTGTAATATGCAAATTATAATGAGCTGACACAAAAATGCAAACTAGCTTTCACTACCATTAAATAACTTTATCAAATACCTGATATGAAAAAGGAATATATCTTTCACTAATTCAACATTATTGTCTCATCAATATCAATTGTAAGTTTCGTCAATTATGATCAATTCGATCCAGATATTTATCCCTTTATAGGGAAGTTCGTTAATATGCAAATACGTAATTTGCTCAAGTACAGTAAATGAATTTTAATAATGTTTCGAGTTAGTAACTTTATTTTCGTCAAATTCGTTGACTGTGATCGATTCAGAATAATTAGGAAAGTTTTTAACATATGCAAATTAGTAATAAGTTTATGTAAAACTGCTTAAACATTTTTTATGGTTGTTATATCAGCGTATCTCGAATATTTATAGCCAGTTTCGTCAACTTCAATCACGTCAATCCAGATATATATCCCTAGTCGGGAAAGTTCATTAAATTTGTAAATTATTAATTAACTGATGAAAGTGCTAAAAGACTTTCAATATTGTTTTATCCTAGTATCTTTAATGTACGTAGCACGTTTCGGCAACATTAGCCAAGTAAATCCTGATATATATCCCTTATTAGGAAAATTCAATAAATATGCAATTTAGGAATTGGCTGAAATAAAAATACTTAATGACTTTCAATAATGTTATGTTATTGTATCTTCAATGCAAATTGCAGGCTTCATCAATTTTCGTCAAGTCAATTCAGATATATATCTCTTATAAAGAAAGTTTATTTAGAAAGTTTAAGTATGCATAATTAGTAATTGGTCGAAATAAAAAATGCTATATGACTTTTTGTAATGTTATATCATAGCATCTTCAATACACATACCGAAGTATCGTCAATTCTGATCAAGTCAATTCAGATATGTATCCCTAATAAGAAAGATTGTCAAATATACAAATTAGCAATTTCAAATCTCATCCAATTCTGTTCAGCCGTTCCAAGTGTAAATGGTTTTTCTTAAAACCATTGATTTTGCAAATAAGCATGGAATTTGCAAACCATACACACCTTAAACTAATTAGTACTTCAATTCCCAAGTATTTCAGTCTGAGTTTAGTTTAGTATAAAGGTTTGTAGAACCTAAGGACACCAGCCTGTTATTTACATGAGGTAAAACAGCCCTAAAATAGCAACTTTAAATATAGCAAGTTAATTTAGCAGCTGCCTGCTAGAAAAAAGTACTTATGTTTAATTGTCTTTGGCCTGTTGTTATGAGTCTCACAAGACTGACCATTACCATCGTTGAGATCATATCAGATAATCGTTTCGGTGTGACTCATGTCAAGGGTAAAATGTGTTCAGCTTATACATCATAGCCAGCCAATATGTGAATGCTCTTCCACATGGTGTTACTCGTTCGTTCAATGTGGTTATACAGAAAGGGTGTCCCTCATTATGCTCTTTGGTAACAATAGCATTCAGTTACACTCTCTTTACATGCCAACTACAAGTCCCACAGTATGTTTCAAGCCTCTACCGACATACCCTAAATTTTTTCAAGTCCACGTCCACCAATCCTCATCCCTCGGCATAACTGTTGAAGTTTACATACTGTGACGTCATAAACCAGTTTTGCATTTGATGATACATGAAAACACCCAATGAAAAGAAATGTTTAAATTTGTACAAAAGTATGATCTTTTTCTTCTGATAGGATGAAGGCCGCCAACACCAGGACAGTGGTAAGTGACATTTGTCTCTATTGCTTTATCCCCGAAACAATCGATTAATAGTTCTATGTCAATAATTTAAACAAAATTGAGAGACATTTCAGTTATTATGAGAAGGTCTGCCTGAAGGAATGGGAAGGTGGTCATTTCTCCCAAAAATGACTGAGGGGAATGTGACATTGTGCATTTTACAATTTTATAATGATGCAAAATTTCAATTGTTATTTACAGTATTAAAATCATAACACTACAATCACACGGCAGTTTCAATGACAATGACACATGACATATGTGCATATACCATATGTTAAGTAAATAAATGTGTTCACGTTGAATGGTGCAGACGGTACCAGCACGGTTAGCTGCATATGTTTACAACAAATGTAATATTGGCAATCCCCCCAAAATACTGATTTACTACAATATTGGCGCCTTTGCCGTAAACTAGTAACACTTTTTAGTCATACTAAACTTGCTGTATCTTTCAACTTTTATGTGTTGGAATATTTAATTTGTATTAATGTACTTGACTAGAGAAGGGTTGATAGGAGAGTATATGTGTACAACAAATGTGATATAGAAATTTCACCCAAAACTGTCAGCAGCTATGCACGAAAGTCTATATGGGGCACATTAATATATATTATAGCCCAAACATGGGACTATGTGCCCGAGGGTTGGTGGCCATTTGCCCGACGTAAGGAGGGCAAATGGTCTCCTGCCCCGAGGGTACATAGTCCCATGTTTGGGCTATAATGTTTTTAATACATGCCTCTCTTACTCAGTTTGCACCAAAATTACTTATGTTTATTGGCAATTTATAGTCAAATGCATTATTTTCATTTTAGACGAAAAACGGTTAGAATAGAACGATTTTCATCAGCGAATGGCGCATTGATATATTTAAACTACTGTTATGCGGTTTGTCAATATTTTTTTGCGAAATTTTCAAAAAACCGGATTTTCTGTGCAAAACATGAAATTTCAAGACTTTTACATCCAAAAGTTTTCAAGTTGAAAATAGTTCCGGTTCACTTTCAGTCCAGTGATGACTATGCGGCCCGCGACGTCATCGACGAGTTACCATTGAATCCTATGGAGCGCGCGACGTTCGATATACGAGGCATGTAATAATGAACGTTTCTCCCCATACAATAGTAGCTAAATCTTAGCATTTATAGCCGTTTGATGATTGATATGAATGTATATGACAAGGAGGGTAGATGGTTAAAAGTGCATGCGCATGTTTGTACAAGACCTTGTGACCTTGAAAATTTACCCAAATATCAATTCACTACCCTTGGGAGTCGGTGTGGCTTAAAACATACAAACTGCTACCGTGTGATTTATATAGAATAATCATTCATTTTATATCTTTTGGCTAGGAAAGGACCGAGTCTGTTGTATAAATAAAAATAAGGTCTAATTCTAAAGTTTGACGCATTAGCAGGAGTACAGAGAAAGGAGTAAAACATATGATATGCACGAGGGTCCATGGGACAAACTTTATTTCTGGGTACAAAACTAGCGGTAATTTTTGGTTAAAGTCCCAATAACTGACAATGTGTAACAAACCTTATATCCTCAGTTTTCCAAGAGTTTTCTTTAAATAAGACCATAACAGACTTAAAAAAGTATAACACTATCATAAGTGTCTAAAGTAACATGTAAATTCAAACGTTTTAACATTATTTTAGATTTCCAGACGTTTTCAAAATCTAATCATATGACACAGAAAACAAGATCACAACAACAAAATGTTGGCCATCGTGTGTTGTGCATTAAAGTATTCAAGTCCATTCAAGGAAATACTGCTTTTGTTCTTTTTCGTGGGGGCGCAATTTTATGAGTGCGGCGCCGATTTGTTATTCAGCCTGTTAAAATTTGTAGGCATGGTCCAAATCAGCAAGGAGTAATTCTTCTATACACGTCCTGCAGTTAGCACATTTACACAAACCAACTTTGGTTTTAGATAAAATCATGCAAATAAATGCATAAAATTCGCAGCTATTGGGGCTTTAAATAAAGTAGCCTGAATGCCCTTTTCTCTATCAATTGTCTACTATGCTGTACTTATATGATAGTACACTTTTTTCATGATGTTTCATGGCCACTGCTTTCAATTCTCAGGCACACACGTTGACAGTCAGGGTTAGTACTCACAATTACAAAGTTTGGTCAATGATGAAATTGACCAATTTGGAGATGAGATGATATTCCATTATTACGTTATTATGATAGTCAGGAATACTTTTGTAAAATCATTCTGTTCTAAGCCGTGTATGATTTTCATGGAGTGTTTTCGGGAATATTTCAGGCAGGAAAACCAATGTTTTTCTCCTCTTCCGAACTTTCTCTTCCGCTCCTATACAATTACAGTTGGCCACATGAATATTATCGCAAGAAAGTCGTTGAGACCATGTCACGTCACTTAAAATATTCCCCTTTTCCAATCACACAGAAAATGAAAATTGATTTCGTGTTCAGCTCTGTGGTGTTGCGATAAGCTTTGATCCATTTTTACTGTACAAATTAACTCAGTTCTTACTGTTTTTTCTTATTCTATCTAATCGATTTCAGTCTTTTAGATTACCCAGACAAAACCATTTTTATTACCGAAAGCGTTGACAATATTGAACAATATAAATACATGTCTTCTGCTAATGATCAAATATGTATTGTCTTTTTGAAAATTAGGTAAATACTGTTTCTTTGAAATAAACAATAACTTCCGGTGGACAATAACAAAAACGTAGTATCCTCATTCTCAGGTGTCTACAATATTCAAATGGTGCCTTCTCCTTTCCCACAGTAGTTATTATGAATCGTTGATACGCACTGCCAAAGAAAAACGTTCAGAAGTAACAACAAGCGCTTTTGTATCTAAAAGGCTGGCCGAATCCTTATTGAAGCAAATATATCGATAATACACTGTAGCATTTCATGTTCTATGCATTATCCAAGTATTTACACCCCTATAAAGCTAGAAAAGTATGACTTTAAAAGTGTTGGAAGAATCTACAGTATTGAAATGAAAGATAGATTTATGAATAAAAAGCAACAAAAATAATGGGATAGAATTAAATTTTAAGTGTTACCAACTAATTTTTACTTTCAGAAGATGAGCATAAAGAAATTACAAGTCAACCAAATACTGGTGAGGGAAATGCAGCACAAGTGCAACACAACACACGTAAGTTCAGGCTGGCTCATATAATAGTTGAAAATGACAGGAAAAATGTATGCCAAACAATGAAATAACACATGTTTACTATGATTGTTAATGAAATGAAGTTCGTGCTTTCTTGGATTTTTTTATTTGAATAAAGAACATTACAAACATTTACTGTACATCTCAAATGATGCATATTTCTCATGTATACAATTAAGGAAATAATCTATTTTATATTTTACACATTATTATAGGGTTGGACCCATTACGTCAACTTTATTTAATACTTTCGGGCAAACTACAGAAAGACGATGTAAGCAAAATATGCTTTTTACTAAAGGATCGCCAACTTTCAGCCAAAGACGTCGAAAATATGAATACTGCACACGCAGTATTTCTTCGTCTAGAGGAGAAGGGAATGATATCAGAGAATGATGTAGACTTCCTGTCAAAAATACTACAGACAATAGACAGACTTCCCTTGATCTCTTATGTGAACGAATACAAAAAGTCGAATATAGAAAAGTAAGTCAAACGGATATTTTAGAAAAAATCACATTGAAATGTATTCCTATTTAACAGTCAAAATATGCTGCTTTCATCTACATCTTTCGTATTCCGGATCAGGTTACTTTCCTTATAAAATATATGTCACCTGTAGTGGCATTTGTCAACCACATCCAAAGAACTCGTCTCACTAGCATGCTGCTTTGATTTTAAATTATTAGAGTATCAAGGTCTTTCCCCGATGATAGGAAAGCCTGACTTTTAGTTAGTTAAAATAAGTAATCAAAGGAAGCAACATGCTCTACATAATTTGAATTTTGATGGTAAGATGCACGCAATTATACTTGACATCTCCCTATAATATCTTTTTGTTACAATAGCCACAGTTAGCTAATCCATTTTACTGTATTTATTGTCAAATTGATATCCCTGAAGATCAAAAAGTTATGTCTGCCGGTGAAGTTGGCAATGATATTTGGAATAATGCCAATGCTTACTTTTTCCGCCTCAAAACATATAAAATAACGGTTTAGCAATATAATTCAAAATTTGGCGGCGGGATCCATTTAACTTGATTTTATACTTTCAAGATTACTACTTGATTAGAGCGAATCTTGCTTTTGTGTACGAGTCCTCGTTGGAATACTTTTTCAGGTCTTGTAATAGAACTTAACGTAACATGCGATTCGAAAGTGGAAGGCTTAAACTTTTGCTCGAACTTTCCTTAAAGAATATTTTAACCATTCACTTTTAAAATCAAGATTATAAATTAGGAATCACCGTGCAACTTTTGGAACTAGTGAAACAAATTGCCCGATATATACCAATATTTGAAATTCAAAATGGCAGCCATTCCTGTGATAGCTCTATGGAGAAAATTAAAGTTTTCAATTTTCGAAAAACTAAGGCGGTTCACAGTTTTCTTGCACCAAGAGCTTTAAAATGAATCCCTACAAGTGGTAGATCAGAAAAGCACTGTAAAAGTTTGAGAGTGAATATCTGTCCCCGAGGCGCATTCTACCTTAATATTCCCTGTAAGCCTTGTCTTTCAAACAGGATAGTAATCCAAATCAGGAATGATTTCAAAACCGTGTTTTGTACCGAGTTATATAGACATGTGAAAGTTAATCACAACTTAAGTTACTATCAGCTTTTAATGTTATTTGCATTAGATTTTGTTTCGTGTTTTCCGTCATTTGTTAATACATATATTACTATTCTATAAGGACAAGAGTGTTCTACCGTTTGTCCTATATTTGATCATATATCCTATTTTTTATTCTGATAACATTATTCTTAATTGGGCTTTAACTTCTTCAAACATTTAGAGACTTGGAATATTAAAAAACACTAAACTTGAAAAACACTTCGCTTTTCTGTAATGTTCTATTCTGTAGATGTTATAGATCACTTCAAAGTTCACCTAGCACATATTACTTTTATTGTCATTATTTTACAAATCTCTTCATCTTGAGTTTTATTCTGCTATTTTGTAACGTTTTCTCTTGTTTGTGTTTGAAAATTCTGAAACACCTGAATGAATTGTTTTAAGTTGGCTTCTCGTCTTTGAATAGTTGTCTTTAGTATTTTTGAAGACTGTGAATGGAAGAAATTGTTTGAATTCCAGGTCAAGTGATGTTTAGTATCTAACTTTAAGGCAATTCAAATCTCGAACGTTTAGCAATGATATTTCAGCTTACAGTAAAAATTGGCCGACCAGCAGCAAATACAATACTTGTTCAAAGGCACAGGATAAAAACTGCAATGGTTAAAACAAATACAGTGTATTGCAGTTTTTTCCTGTGCCTTTTAACAAGTATTGTATTTGCTGCTGGTCGGCCAATTTTTTACTGTATTCATTTTCACTTGCTGCAGATATATCCCTCTTTTGAGGTTGTTTGATATTTCAGCTTAGGTTTGCCATCTGTTTTGGTTTTCACTTTTCTGAAGATTTGTCATGTGACAGATTCATAAATGTAGATTAGAAGAAGACAACCAATGGTTAGTTAGTTTGCTCTGTCTATTAAGTATCTCTTTTGCAGATACTAGGTCACTTGAAAATCACTCCTGTGTTACATTAATGCATGTACAATTACTCTTTACTTCTTTCCCATCAAAGTTAAGTATAAATGAATCAACCATTCGTATTTGAGAAGGGGTCAAATGAAGAGAAAAAGATCTTCATAGCAAAAGCTACTTAATTAATTTTTTTTTGAAATGCTCCTTTGTTAAATTAGAAAATTATTAGGTCGGACTTTAAACATATGAGAAATACTGAGGATAAGCATATATTGTTGTGCTAAATCAAGCGAAGATTTCAAACTTTGGAACGTTCCAAAAAGTTTAACTTATAAGCATTCTGATCACCCCTCCAAATATCTAATGGTCGAGATTTTAAATGAAGATTTTTCATTTCATATTCACTTTTTATGTTTAAACTGTATTTTTTCAGCACCTGATGTGTCATGTATTTGGTCAAATTAGACTTTTGTATGTCCTTTCTGTATTGGTTTGTTATGTACATTTAATTCTCGGTACCTTAAATATGACTTTGCCACCTTAGTGAGTCGTAAAAATTTCAAGCGCTCGACTGTATCTTAAATGTGGCTTATTTCTACAGGTAAAATACATAAGATTACAGAAGCAAGGGTAAAGTTTGAGTTATGCAGGAATAAAATGCCGGAAATGCCTAAACAGATAAAAAGATGAATGGTTTTAGCTAGTTTTACGAACAAACAGAACTTTTTGTCATGACAGCGATAACATTGGTGTTAAAAGTATTAAGAGCTCATTCTCCCAAACTCTTACTGTGGTGAGATGTCGATTTTTTACCAACGATGCATCTCAATGCAGTCTAGTTTGCTAGTACAAGACAAAAGCTATTTCAGGTAGAGAGAATTGAATTTAAACGAAAATTCAAATAAAAGTACTGCACGCAATACAATTCTCATGTTCACATTTTACTCCATACAACCATCAGACACTCAATGTAAGCCCATCGAATGTATTTTTGAAAAGGTTATCAATCAAATGTCCGATGTGAAACATCATGAGTTTTACGTGAAACCAATACATCATCTGAAACATTAATCTGCGTCATTTTGCCTCTCATATCAAGTTACAAAGCCTAAAGAAACTGTCAATTTACTGCGATTGATGTTGAAAGGAGGTAGTCGTCAGAACATTGCTCAAAGGTTGCAAGGGACCCCTACGATCGTTGTAAACGCTGTATCAAGGGTACGTTGATGTTTGATGAAAGTTGAAACATGTATGTTAACAATGAATATCGTAAAATTTAAATGTTGCAGCTATGTTGACTTGATGCATCCTAGATGATAATATCATGCATGAAATATGGTCTGTAAACAAGAAAGACGCACACGCGGACTGCCTCCCTTTAACGTTGTATATATATATATATATATATATATATATATATATATATATATATATATATATATATATATATATATATCTGTGTGTGCCCCAATTATCAATCATTCAGTGTTGAAAAGTAATCGCTACCACTAATCATATTGTTATTATTAACTCTCAAATGCAAATGCCTTCATGAACATCAATTTTATTCATAACTGAATAACTACAGCAATGTTCTTTTCCAAAGAGCAAAGGCCTTTCGGTTAACATTAAATCTTTGAGAGTTATATAAATATTACGCAGATAACTTTAAAATATCGTACGATAGCACAAATTTGAGGCATTCACTGTCATTTCTGAAATGGATCGATGAAGGAAATATTCAGTGCTTTGCATGCGCAAAAATCAAGTTGACAGAAGCATTAATGGAACATGTATCTATGTCTATGATGTAATCGACAAAAACTTTGTCTGAGTCAACTCAATAAATAAAGAGTAAGGTATAACAGTTTCACAAATATTTTCGTGTCCTCAGATAATTTAACTTCTCATGTCCAGGTGGCAAGGATTAAATGGCTAACGTACAGCCCAAGTCTCGTTCAAAGACATGTCTATAAAATCCTGATTTGAATCTTTGAATATTAGGAAATACAATGTTAAAGCGCAGTGGTCGTCGCGCTGCGCGTGCGTGATTGTTTTGTTGATAAACATAAATTTTTGTAAACATAAGTCTTCTCAACTTCAATAGGAGTGAGATGGGAGCAGTCCCCCACTTTGTTAAGGCCTTTGTAAGACTCAACATCATGCAATAGTAAAATATTAAGATCGGAAACGAACTTCAGTGGTGTATTTCTATCTATAAACTCGTGTAGAGCTACGAACATTGCGACACTACACTCAGCACATTATGTCGCTGAGTTTATTGCACGCAGACACAGTGAACAAAAAGGTTTGATCGCGCGCGATCACGTTGGTTGCAACACAATGCTATGTACAGTACAGTGAAAATACATAACTAAAATGATCAACATTGCCTATATATGTAGACCAGCAACAAGCACAATGCCTAACACAAAAATTACACTCAAGACCATGATCGGCAAGCCAGAGCAGGACACGGGAGATGTTGTTGGGAGACGGTCACCGCGTTGACGTACACGGATATAGAGAATCCGGTCCCACAACGTACCGGCCCGCTACGACTTGGCCCACAACCGACTGTTGATCACCATGTCTTACTTCTCCTAGTATTAGGTGGTAAGAAATAGTAAAATGACAGGAAACAATAGACAAAACTAGCGGGTTTTCGCGGCATTTGGCAGGAAAATTGCACGGTACCGTGCATAGCATAGGGGGATTCAATCTCCGATGATGACGATGATGATGATTAAATATTTAAAAATAAAGATAAATAAACATATATTTGGACTCAGTAAATTTGTTGTTATTGTTGTTGT
>LD366747.1:102103-112251 GCA_001465055.1 Ptychodera flava | reverse complement strand
TTTCTGGGTGAATTGATAGGGTTTATACAGTACAAGAGTTACATACAATGTAAGTCAAATTCAGTTAAATATCAATTACCGTCTAACATTGCATCATTCCTATAAATGACATCTCAGCCTGGAACAGCACAATCATAATCTGCTCATTCACATTGGCAGTACTTGACTTTAAATGAATGACCTACTACATTTCACCTGTGTACCAAATTTGAAAGCATGGCAAAAAGTACCACAAATTTGCTAATTTCGCCTTTAATTCACCGAGTCATCTTCAGGTCACTCCTAGGAACCTGCACACCCAATTAGAAAGTAATGGCATACACAGTTTCAAAGAAGATTTTTTTGACCAAAAATGGCAAAAATTGCCCAAAAATACAAATATGCAAATTTTGCCATAATTTCGATGAGTCTTATTTTTGGTCATCACAAGAAACTTGCAAACCACATTTTAAAGCGAACAGACCATTGGTTTCAGAGGAAACAATTTTCTACTGAAATGGCGAAAAAAATAGAGAAAAAAATTCATTAAAAATAGAAATCAGCCAATATTGACACCAAATCTATATGTTTGAATGAATGGGGCCTAAGGTACCTAAAAACCAAATATGACAATGATCAAACAAGTAGTTCCTGAGTTATTGATTTTTGACCATTTTCGCCCTTTTTTCTACCTCATTTGCATATCCATGAGACTAACAAGTTCATTTTAACAACGGCACATCTAGACCATATATGGCATCACTACACCAAAAATCAGCTTTATACGTGTAGCAGTTTTGGAGTTTTTGCGTTGGACGGACAGACATCCATCCATACAGACATACAGACAGACATCTCACATACAGACTTTTTTCAACCATATAACCTCCCAATTGCCATATATGTATGGCAAATGGGAGCTAAAAAATCAGCTTCATTGTTTCAGTTTTGAAAAGGGACAAGATACAAATCCCTTTTAGAGTAAAATGTTTTACTCTTTAGAAATACTTTCGGCTCCGCCATGTCATTTTAATAATATGCTTCTTATCGAATATGTTACTTGAAATACTCATGAAAACAAAAATTGCCTGAGCGATATGAGGAAACGTTTACTATTCAAAGTTGCCAAAAAGTTTAGAAATAGCTAATAAGTACACCTTACGATTAGTTCATCATCTTACCGCAGCCAAGAACGACATGGCGATCGAACCCAAACACAGCATTACTTTACAGATCTCGTCGTACATTTTGGTTCTATCAAGTATAATGCTTGCAGTGACGGCTCCGATAAAACCGACGCCAATGATTAAAGCTCCACAGATACCTGCAAAAGTCTACAAACACGAAATTATTTCAACAGCAGGAGTTCTAAAGATGCGATGAAATGCATCACCCACGCCCTGGGGCACTGTCATAGCGAACGGAATTGTAGACTTTGTGCTTTGCAGTTCGAACGGTGCAGGGTGCACCGTCACTTGTACCTAAACAGGGCTTGACTACCGCCCTCCCGGTCATAAGTCAACCGCTTGATACATAAGCTTAGGGTATACGTGAAGAAATTACTGTGAAAAACATGACAACAGATAAATGGGAAAGCTTTAACTTAATTGGATGTATTCTGGTGACTGTCAGAAACGTACGTTATTAATTGACGTTGACTCTATCTATATATTTTAGGTATATAGTCGGCAAAGGATTTCACATTAAATTAGTTTCCTCTTCAAAACGGTCATAACTGAATGGATTTATTTACCAAATGTGTACATTATCATGTTTTGTTTATGCCATGAGCTGACTGCATCTCTTAAAAACGTTTCTGTCTGGTCGTGTCACTGGAGTTACTTTCTGATCTATGTCTGCCTACTAAAACCGCAGTGACATCCACCTTTAAAATGAAGGGTACATGGATAAAGAGAAGTTTGTGGTGAAAAGTGCCTAATTACCGGAGTGTAACCATGGGGACATAGGATCTGTTCGAGTAGGAGGCTTACTGCATTGAACAGACCAACTCCACATCCGCATAGAACCATTAGGATCCAAAATGAACGGATTTTCAGAATCTGTCAGAAAACACAAAGAGTTTGATCTTCATGAAATGAGGGATCATACGTCATGTTATGGAGACAGTCTCTATAGTAACGGTATGCAAAGAAAGGGTATTTGCATTCACATGATACATTGGATAATTAATCTTTGGCAGTTACATTTAACAATATAATTCACTTCCTAAAGAACCATGCCTGATACACTATTCCGACCAAATGACATACGATATCTACAAAATCGCCATTTTACGCATCACTTGTAAACTCATATATATTAAACAGAATAACATTGATCGTTATGGATTTGGTAAAGTAGTCGGATATAATATGTCAAACAGATCGGCACTCTCAGACTAGTTGCAAGCTCCTTTGAAACGAAACTCATGAGAAATACATCAATTATTATAATTGATGAGTAATAAAATTATAAAGTTAAAGGGAGGGTGTCTATAAATGCATCACGTCAACGCGGCTGCAACGAGTAAATTTTACGACATTCATTGTAAAAAAACCTGTTTTAACTTTCATCCATCGCCAACATACAATAGATACAATGTTTACGTCGGTCGTAGGGGCCTTTGAGCAGAGTTCCGACGACACCCTCACTTTAACTACCACTGTGACACAAAAAACGCCTTCGTCGATAAACATTAAATTGTTCAGTCCTATCCGTTAGCTTCACCTCTTTGAATCCGGTCCAAAACGGTTTATCCTGTCGTTCGGCTGCTCTCGATGGTGGCGTGGGAGGTAAACTGCTGCATAAACCAAATGTTGCCAGCAATGTGCCAAAGGCTGATGGTACACATATTATTATTAACTGGAAAAGATTGTAAATGCGGGGATTGTTAGCGAACTTTTTCGCGTTACATGTAAAAGACAGTGCAATTTCCTAAGATTAGATTCACGAATTTCAAATGCTTTGGCTCAACTTTTCATAATATTATTTGAAAGCGTATTCTGAATACATATGCATCAAGGTTTACGATTTACGAATACATCATTTACCTGTACCGTACACGGTTGACAGGACTGATCAACTGTAATCTAAGCTGGCTCTTGAAATATTGAAAAAAAAATGTGAAAAGCTTGCAAGCATTCCGAATTTCATATCGAGTCACGTATATATTATAAATATGAAAGTGCCGTTGTTCTAGTACCAGCGGAGCTTGTATGGCTCAGCTCGGTCAGGAATATTGGGTAACACCAGGTAAACTTTGCAGAGCTGTGAAACGTTGGGCTAGCAAGGATGCGGCAAGTCGGTATTGCAAAATTTGTCATATTTTCACGGACCAGTCGTGCGTGGTGATACAAGTAGATTATTTGTATGTCCAAGAAGATTGATGCTTCGTTTGTTTGTTTGTTTTTGTTGCTTTAATCAGTCGAGGCTTTTTTGATGATGCGAACAAAAACGATAATTCGTTATACAACATAACATTATTCCTCACACCTTTAATCGATCACATTGTATCGAATATTTGGATATAGATTGATTGAATGAATGACTGGTTGATTGGTCGATCGATCGATCGTTCAGTCGTTTGACTGGTTGAAAGATTTATTTATTGAACAGATGATTGGTTGTTTTGATCAACAGGGGAACGTATTACCATGGCGAAGCTAAATTTTCGCACCTCTCCATATGAGCTTCAAGCAGGTGCCGATTAAAAAAATATTTCATGACACGGTACGTTGAAATCGTTGATTTTACCCTTTTTCATCAAGTGCCATTTAAACTACTAAATGTACTGCGAAATTACCTAGAGAGAAAATTACAGAAGCATTCAACATACCACAATGAGAGAAGAAAGCGGTTACTCACTGAGGTTACTGCCAATGGCGGCACAAGGAACGTCAAATTGTCAATACTTACCATGAACTCAATTCCGTCCATACCAGGTGCCTCTTTTTTGATCAGCAACGGCGATAGCACATTTGCCAATAGATATCCCAAAGGGAAAGTGCCGATCATGGTGGCCACGGATCTTTGATTTTCACCAAACCATTTATTGGCGACTTTCGTCGGGCACGACGTGAACACAGGGTAAACTGTCGCTGCGATGACTTGGCCAGCCATCGCCACAGGGAAAGCATGAGACTTTGGTACGAATTCGAGCGTGCTGATGATTCTAACGACGCCACCGATGGTGTTCACCCAAGATGCAAGCAAGATCTGAATACAAAAACAAAAGCTTTTAAACCATATTTTAAGTCGTTGGGTAGTATTCTGTGAACCCTTTTAGCAAAGAATCAAAGATGCAAAATCCATCAAGTGCAAGTAATTGGTAATGAAGCAATTACAGTGACTGAAAGGCCAATATTATAACTTTTGACGATTCTTTCACGATGTTTGTTTTGTATGTCAACTGCAAGTTTCTTGTCCTACTCCCTAAAGCATGTTGACACACCCACTTTTCAGCTCGTCACCATAGTGTGTATATGTGTAACGCGCACTCAAGCTGCTATTGTTGATTTGAATTGTTGTTCGGACAGAGTTCACCTGTCAACAGTAGCAATGCAGTCTTGCTGGTTTGACTAGCGAAATACCGCGTATCTCAGCGTGCTTTGAGGAGTTTAATAAGGAAGTGAAATTTACATTGAAAGCAAAAAGAACGAAAAAATCACCAAAAGTTACTGCGACAGACCGTTAATGTAGATCCTTTAAAGTCACAATTGCAAGTAGTAGGCAACGGCAAATTAAACCACTATACATACATGTATTCAAGTAAACGGAGACAACTCACCCCTGGCCTGAGTCCATATGTATCTAGCAGCCAGGCCGCTACAAAACCCATTGGTATTGATAAAATTAGAAACATGAGAGAAAATAGGTTGATCCTCGACACCGGGACGTTATAGAACTTTGCCGCTTCCGTGGCGACTGGACTGAATGACAACCAGATCTGTTAAAGGTTAGAGTACATCAATATCACCCTATGTTCCGATAGCAGATCGTCGGACAGCGTTGACAGAGGAAGGCCCTTTCCATTCAAGATACATTAAATTCCTATTTGGAAGCTGTCATCTATTACACGATGGTGGGTCCGGGTGACGAACTGGTGCTGTCAAAGCTTACCCAAGGGTCATGTGATCATCAAGTTTGGGGTAATATTTGATACACAGTAATGGTTTAGAGAGAAAATTACCAATATTTACCGACTGTTGGAACTCAAACTGGCCGCCATCCTTAAGTTACCTCTATAGGGAATATATAAAATCTTCAATTTCAAAAAAAATTACCGGTGAAAACTTCACTTAATACTCCATGAACACTCACAGTCAAGTGTTAGACCAAAACGTATTGTGAGAGTCCGAATGTTTGTTCCTTAGTCGCGTTAAGGAACGTCTTAATGGCCAGGGACTCATTTCAGTGTTAAATTAAATGTATTGTGGAAATGACTCCTAGAGAGCTAGCTGCAGAGCTTTCTGATCTTGTTTGATCTGTTCAATGTGGAAAAAAATGTAAAAAGAGAGTCTACAGTGACAAAATTAGGTCGACTGACTCAAAAGTAGGTCATGCTTTCGGTCACACTGTTTTGGAACCCGTTGACCTTCTCCTTAAAATATATTGCCTTACAACAATACGACAACTACAGTATCATGTTACCTGTGTTCAGATAATGCGAAAAACAACAGAAAAGAAATGGCTATTACCATTTGAGCTGAAGCGGCGTGAAGAGCGACGACGAACAGTACAAACCATCTTCGTTTGTATACAGTAAAGCCTCCGCCCACAGCAATATTTATGGGGACTTCTTGCCTTTTCGCCTCACCCCGCAGTAGTTGTTCACTGTGGACGTCCAGGGGATCGTATTCCATGCCGAACTTGTAATTTTACCCGGTTCAACGGGATGAAACGATGAGAAAGTCGTTACGATGAACTTCCTGTTGTGTTGAGAGGAGTCCATCGTTTAAAGGTCCAATAATGAACTTTGCGCCCATGTCAGAGAGTGCGGTGGCATTTGACATAATTCCTACCGTACTGCAACATATTAGCGTGGGAGCTATTATATGGCCAGCTGAATTTGTAACTCATCTAAAGGGAGTGGGGTCGTCGGAAATGCATTCTTATGTCCAATACTACCGATGTAAACACTGTTCAAGTGTACATTGGCAATTGATGAAAGCTAAAACGTGTTTGTAAACAACATCGAGGTCCAGTCACATGCGGGCGCTCTTTTAAATGTGACCTTTGGAAACTGAACGACTCTCTTGCATCGGCTTACATCGTAAAATTTTACTGTTGCAGCTGTATTGACGGGATGCATCTAGATTGCGTGCATAAAATGAAATGTTTGTAAAACAAGAAAGTCGCACGTGTACAGTTCCGACTACACCTTCCCTTTAAAGGCATGATGAAAAATGTATGATTAAATTTTTATCAAAATAAACTCTTTTCGCTGGAAACTGATGCAGCATTACAACTACAAAGTAATCCATGAAAACAATTGTATCCGTGTCATGTGCGATAACATTTGTAAGACAGCTCTTTCAGTTTCTGAGGGTCGCATTTAAAAGAGCGCCCGCATGTGAACGGACCTCTGCGTTCTAGTCAAAGTTAAGTAACAAGCTATGTATACACCACCGTAGAGGAGTATCCATAACTGGAACTCGGTATCAGCTAAATTAACTTCATCTATACATGAAAGAATTTAACAATGAACAGATTATCAGCAGGTGTATTAAAAAGACTGCGTTCGATATTTTACGTATACCGCGTGCCTGATATTTTAGGTAAAGCTCCATGATTTTCCAGGCATCCCTTCGATATCCATTTGAAGGGTCTCCTCGCATTCCGTAAAAGTGTCGAATCCCCTGGTCGAAATCAATCATCTTCACAGGTTATTGCAACACGTGGTCAAATCCATGACCAGGAGGGTTGATAATGGAGGGTTGATAATGGAGTTCTGAATCAGAACCTTTATTAATTCTACAATTCAACCAAGCATAAACCTGGAGCGCTAGAGGGTATGTTGGAAAACGTATGATTTCACACTATTAAGTGCGAAATGACTTTGTACTGGTGTTAAAAACCAGTTACGTTAAACTGTGTACATCCTGTCTAGGGCAAATACACACATCGAAGATTGAAGTGTGGTACTTGTCACGAAATAAAAATCTTCGGTATACCGAAGGCTTGGGCTTTCACTGACGTCAAAATTTGTATAAACCCTTTATCATTCAAACACGCGTACAATTAACAGAGATTGGGACGATGTGTTCTCTGAAAATTCATTCTGAGTAATAAAACAAACAATTCTATAATATTACACTGGTATGCAGATAAGAATGGACAGTGAAATTGATCTAAATGTTGTCAGACTTGTGTAATTGGTTTGTAAAGTTGTTCCATAACTTGTCTTAGAAGTTGCACTGACTTGTTATAACTGCGGTGAAAATCAGAGAGCTTTTATGGACCCATAATAAACACACACCAGGGAGTACACTTTGAAGTGCACTTCACATACACAGACTCATATTACATTCCTTATATGCTGCTTTGAGTTACATTGTATCACAGCCAAGTCAGAGTCTAGTTGTCATTAGACTCTTGTTGCCTTTGCATTGTAGAAGTTCTTTGCCAAAAAAAATCAGGATTTACAGGAAAAGAGGTGTACATACGCCAGAAATAATAAGTGAGAAAGTTGTCGAAATGTACAGGGATAGAAAGTCAGGAAATCTTTACCCTACACACACAGACACTAATCAGTGTCTACTTTATTGCTTTATATCAACAATTACAGCAGAAGCCTACTGTGAAACAACACTATAATCTGTCTTTAGTTTGTTGCAACTCAGCTTAAGTTACCGATCCTGTAGTAAATTTTCAAACAACTTTACAAACCAATTACACAAGTAGTGTGATAACATTTAGATCAATTTCACTGTCCATTCCACAGTCCCTCGTGGGCTATTCAGCTCTGGGACTATTCGCCCCATAGACGAGTGTACATAAGCGAGAAACAACCCAAGTCAGGAAACAAAATGGCTATAAAGACCACGCCACGTCACATTCCGTGTCCGATTTCACTGTGAAAATTAGCAAGTTCATCTATCATGTAACCGTCGATCGTTCCCTATCATTCTCATAATTCATACCTGGTAATTAATTTGCTTCAAAAACGCTCGTTTCGTGTGATTTTCGGCCGAATTCGACGGACACATCGTCAAAACATAAGCGTGAGCAACATTCCGGGCACCTCTTGGGTACCTCCACTTTACTGACGTTGGCGCCGCCTACCCATGAGGGATGACTGGAATGTTGCTCATGCTTATGTTTTGGCGAGGTGTCTCTCGAACTCTGCCGTAAATCACAGGAAATGAGCATTTTGTAAGCAGATGAAGTATCAGGTATGAATTTTCGTGTGATTTTCGGCCGAGTTCAGAAGACACGTCGCCAAAACTTAAGGCATAAACAACCTTCCAGTCACCCCTCATGGGTACGTGGCGCTAATGTCAGTAAAGTGGAGGTGCCCAACGTCCACTGTGAGGTGACCGGAATGTTGCTCATGCTTATGTTTTAGCGACGTGTGCGTCGAATTCGGCCGAAAATCACACGAAACGAGCGTTTGTGAAGCAAATTAAGTACCAGGTATGAATTTTGAGAATGATAGGGAACGGTAGACGGTTACATGATAGCTGAACTTGCTACTTTTCACGGTAAAATCGAACGTCGAAGATGACATGGTGGCACAATCCCTATACGAAATAGCCATTTCATTTCCTGACTTGGGTTGTTTCTCGCTATATACACTCGTCTATGGGGCGAATAGTCCCACAGCTGAATAGCCCACTAGGGACTGTGGTCCATTCTTATCTGCAAACGACAGTAATGTTGAAAGACTCTACTAGGTTAAGTAAGGTTTAGTAGCTAAGGATATTTTCCGATTTCGAGCCTGACTTAAATAAAATATGAAAGGATGAACATCTTCAGAAAACAGATAGAGGTTAGTATAAAACTAAAGTGGCAAATTTGCCAAAGAGAGTTTATCATGTCACTAATGTCACGCCATTGAAAACAGGTGTACATGGTGTTACGAGAGAAACGCCCTCTATCATTTTTTTCTTGTGACACGTAACATAGTTGGATCCCTTTGTTTTCTTTTGCTTATTTGCGTGACCAGGTGATTATAAATGATGTATTTTTTGTCGTATGTTTTGCATGACTAGGTGTTTATGAATAATTTATTTCTTTTGCCGTATATAAACCTTCACACGTGCTACGTGTGGAGGGTCGTCGGAAATCCACGTCTACGGAACGGAGCCTCTCACTTTTCGAAGACAGAGCCCGGTTTGACTAACTTTTGTCTACTTGCTGGTGCCGAAAACTATGACTGCGGTCTGGAAGTAACTTTGTGTGGCTGTAGACGCCTAAAGAAGTTCTAGTAACGTACCTGTGAGTACATTCCTGTAATTTGGAAACGTCTTAGTAGTAAGAGTTTCTTGTTGTGACTTCAACTTGGATTATCGTCTGAACTTGTGCGTCGAGCTGCTGATTATTGTCTGAACTTGTGTGTCCAGCTCTGTGGCTG
Organism: Ptychodera flava; assembly: GCA_001465055.1. Lineage (NCBI taxonomy): Eukaryota > Metazoa > Hemichordata > Enteropneusta > Ptychoderidae > Ptychodera > Ptychodera flava. Next base: position 102,698 of record LD366747.1, on the reverse strand, counting down.
TTTCCCGTGGACTGACGCGTCGCGGAACGGAGTGGGTACTGAGAACCAGCCTGATTAAAGTGAGGAGAGAGCTCTCGTCGTCGGGTCTGTGAACATTCTGTTAATTTTCTAAAGTTTAAACAAGTTTTTTTTTATTCGTACCTGGGTCACGCTCATAGCACAAAATAAGTTCAATATTGTACATAGTTGTTTTTGCCGTCACTACGTGACGCTCTGTGATTAAATAAGGATAAGAAATTTTTAACAATAATTTTGTGTCTAGTTTCCTTTATTTGACCATCTTTTGTTGCGGCCAGGGGGTTTGCTCGGAAGTGTTTCACTTGCTTAAAATAGCTGAAGACTGCCACTTTCAATTTTTGCCTAGTCGACTACTCGTGGTCGTAACAACGGACTGCCTCTTTCTTACTGCATGATCGCAGACTTTCAGTAGACGATACGTTTTCAACGTATCCAGGCCAGTGCCATCCAGTGTTGTCTGACTGACTGGGTTGATGTAACGAAAAACGTGGTTGGAAAGAGTGCAATTTGTATAATTTAGGGCTACTGAGTCGGGAGTCAAACCTTCATTTTAGAATCAATTTCAAGGGAAGGCGCT
>LD366747.1:40306-57710 GCA_001465055.1 Ptychodera flava | reverse complement strand
TAATTAGAGAAGATGTTGCGGAGCATCCATTGATCCGTTCCGTATCGGCGTCAGCGACCAATGACTGTGTGAACAATTTGTCCCTAACACGGATGCGTTATTTCGAAGTTTAGCATGAAACCCCAGATGACCTCAGTGACAGTGTGACATTGTTGTTTTATGTGTTTGTATGTCTCACATTTTGTATTTTCGACACTTTGCCGACTTTCAACTGAGCAGAGTATGTAGCTGCCTAAACGATCATTCTAAAGTGACATCTGAAATGCCGATAGTGTACTTTTAATTCTTCCACCAATGGATAGGATGTACCATAATGATGGCGCCTTTGAACTCCGTCACTTACTAACCAAGTTATGAATAGAAAGTGACAGTACGTGCTTTTCAAAATTGCGACACAGCAGCAGCGATCTGGACATCTGCTAAATGCAGGAAGAAAGGGAGAGTTTTCACGGATTTGGACATGTATTTTTAATTCACGCATGCACGGATACGGATGCGGGGGCTTACAAAGATTACGTATAAATGGATGGGCGCCGACACCGCTGAAGCCGCAATAATGCGATCGGGAAAACAAGACAGGATGCGATCTTCAAATGTGAACAAATTGGTTTCCATTTTTCTGGGTAACATCTCTAGCAAGTTCGGTAACATGAGTAAGATGGTCAGAATTAAACGTTTCTGAACACAAACTGCCAAATTATCCACTAGATTGTCGCTCGATTCGTCGATATTGATCTTTTCATATGCATCATGAAGAATGTTCATCTTTCTACACATTCCATATCATATTTATACTGGCTAATATTTCAACATTTTACATAACAAAACATGCACTTAGACCGGATGTTATTTGTGTACAAAACTTCACCTCATCGCACGAAAGTAATTCCTCTGCCAAATTTACCGTAGATTGACAGTTTTGATTTATCGACGCTTTGAAAATGAATGTGCGACGGTTAAGTGACCTCCAAAAGCTACGCATGCGTATCGTTGATCGATTGCTTGTCATTTGTATTCACAGCGTCTAGAATTGAAGGTTTCGCTTTCGTTTGAAATATGAACTGTTCTAGCATGAATCAAAAAGTCAAAACTGCACATTTGAAAGTCTATCAAGGTTACAGGAGGAGAGGTAACTGCTGACAATTTGTAAACCACGACTACAGTATTCTTGGTACATTCAACAAAATTAGTTCTTCCTGTATATTGCTTGTATGATTTTTTTTTAAATGTGATACCAACCCACGCTTTGGTCAGTCTACCAATTAATTTGTCGATGCGTGTGTCCCATGGAGGTGAGATCACGTGACCTTCTTATGATCATATCGAGAAAAGCAATCATGATAATAACCAGGCAAACGGGCATTGACATGACACAGCGGGGTGAACTTTGGCAAAGACAGAAAATCGCAGCTGTGAGGAAAATGATTCTACACTCGCTCGCGGCGGCGTCTGGAAATTAAAATGCCAATGCCTGAACTCCGCCTGCGTGAAGAGAAATGTAGAGATCTTACAACTGGTTCTAAATCTGTTCCGTTGACGTTATCCATGATGCTATTGTCAATCAGACACAATATCAGTTGCAGGTTCTCAATGTCCGAGGACATGCCTCCATGATTGTTTGAAAAAAAATCTTTCAGAGATATAAAGATAGTTTAACAACGGGTGACTTAGGTATTCAGTAATTTTATACCGGGGTTCTGTGACTAGAGAAATAAAAGCAAAGCTTGGTAACTGTTTACGGACTAAATTTTTCGGAAATTTGCCAGTATATCAAAGGATATTTAGGATTAACAGATATAAAATTGAGGTATTTCAAGCGTAATACTTGAAAACGATGGATTTTATTAGCCTAAATGTTCCACAATTTGACACCTTTGATTTTGAAAATCAGACTTGGAGCACCTGACTTAACTATTATAGTTATTTGAAGATCAACAACGCGATAACAAAGATATCCCATATAATTAGATACCTTCCTTGAAGAGCAGAAACGTGTTCCTTACTGATATTAGAATTATATAAGTGCAAACCGCGATGATGTTTTTACCTTGGCAATTTTACTTTTTACATTTTAAAAGGTAAAAAGTACAAGAAACAACGGAAATTTTAAATCATCTTTCTACCGGTATAGACAGAAGTTATTACAAAAGGCGCTTAATTAAGTGTTAAACATGGTCTTCAATTAAATTCAGTATTCAATATGGTCATAGACAGTAGAAGGGGGCCTCTATACTATCTATGACATAGCAGAATAGGTTATTGTTACTGTTAGTGTAATTTAAATCAACTTCACTCACTGACGGGCTTTAATTAAAATGGTTGGTTTGTTTTGATTCGTTTAAGGTATATTGATATATTTTAGGGTTATATGGTATATTTTAGAGTGTGATTGAGTTTCCCCTAATTTCTATGGTTTGATATCATGCATGCTTCATACTGAGACAAATAAGACATAAAAGCCATTGATTGAAAGAAACTGCGCACAAGGCCGCATCCATGCGGGGCTCGTTCAAGCTGTGCGCATAATAACCTGCATACTCCGCACTGCTAACGTCTGCATTGTATGGTTGGAGCCAAGATCCCGGTGAACAACCCGTATAATTCTCGTTAGACTTCGTGCCGCCAGAGGTTGTTCAGCGAGTTTCCAAAGAAATCTAATCCTTCGAAGTAAACTCTAACTTTGACGAGTTCCTATCAATGATGAGAACCATCTACAGAGACAAGTCTTCTCTTCTGCTCTCAACGTTGAGACAAAGCTGTTATCGTTCCCCACATCTATCAGTATATTAATCCAAACAGCTCAGCTGTGTTTTTTATTTTATTTGAAAATTTGTAATATGCTTTTCCGTTGATCCCTGTAAAAATAATGAAATAAATCTGCGAGAAAGAGTGTCAGTACATCAACGGAAAAAATCTCGTCGTACTTTGAATAGCTCTCTACAGAAGCCTAGATTTTAGGACATGTAGGTCTACAGTACCTCCTAGTTATACACGTCATCGCGTAGTAAAGGCTGGTGTAAAGGCTTTGATAATACGGCTCAGAAGCACTACCACACTTCAAAGGTTAACGATCCACACATGCCGCGTTAGAAGTTGACGTATAAATGTATGTCATTCTACGCCCGAAGCAAATATTCAAGCGACGCGATCAATTTTGCAAGAGTTATAACTGTCGACATGCAAACGTCTTAACCTGTTGAACCTATCGGATTAAAATGCAATCAAACAACGAAACATGCGAGAGGGGAAAAGGTCGAGGCGGTAGGAGGGGATGATAGATCGGTGGAAATGGAAAGAGGGAGGAGAGAGAGACAAATAACGGATATAAATATGAATTATATATATTCTTACCATCTATAATCTCTCAGTTGAAGGGCCTCGCAATCTGCAGATGGTGGACAATATCCAACCAATCACATAAGCAAAATATATGTAGTTTGCAGTAAATTGGCATCGCATTATAGTTATAATAACATATGACAAAACTTTCTTTGTAAGACTGACAGGCTCCGATTCTAGAAATAATGCCAATCTTCAGAGTTTATTGCGTTTTAATATTCAATTGCTCAGCATGTCTCTGCTACATCATGCCAACTTGTCAACATGTTTCAATTGGCTTTCTTTTAGGCAATGGTGACTTAGTAGAGAGGTAGCCAGCCTTAGAGAACCACACAAGTCTTGCATATTATTCAACAGATAATATGTTTTCTTCTAAGTTGGAAAAAAGAGAGAGGAGCATGTATGAAATATGAAATAATTGAACCAGTTGCCAAGCGGGCACATCAACACATTTTCACAAAACTTTGCCGAGTGCGTGCATGTTAATCGATATCTTTACCTGACATCAGACTTATCTAGGTAAACCATGTTGGATCACATTGCAAAATGAAATGCATATACATGTACATCATCATGGGGCACTATCCTCTTGCCAAGATTTGCAGAAATCAGTCAAGGATATGTGTGACAAAATCCAAGCAGTCGCGGAAATACATACGTGTGTGCGTGAAAAGTAGATGAGGATCACAATAAAAACATTTATTTTGATTGTCTCTCAGAGAAAGAAGATTCTGTCCGAGTTTTGTACTGTGGTCATTCAGTAAATGAGAAAGTATAGCATTTACACACCACGATCTCTTTCTACACAATGATTGGTCTTTAAAAATTTGACTCTGCGTCTGATATTCAGCTATCCGAGAATGTTTAGTTGACCAATGTTTATTTTTTTCAAGGTATATTGAAAAGCCAAGGAGGTTTCAAAGACATAGCATAGTATGTTCTACATCCGTATGGTACTACATGTTTCTTGGATAGCCGTCTGTCATTGAATATAAAACCAATATTGTGAGCTGATTTCAAATTGTCGAGTAGAATTCTTATTTGACCTTGATAACGTGCTCTTGTTTAGATTTAACAAGAGGGATTGAAAAATATATTTTAAGGTCAATTTGGCCAAATGACCAAGGTATTGCAGGCATGCTGCCTAAGTCAATTTATGAGTATTTTCCATGTGCAGTCAGCTAAATAAAAAACATCTATTTTGATTCTACCTGAGTGCACTTTATGCTGGATCAATAGCAAGTGCATTGTTCATCCACGCAGAAATAGGCATGAGATCTTACAAAAGTATTTCCTTTTGCTGTTGTGAACTAAAGTCAATCAAAAGTTTATTTCCCATGGTAGACAGACGATGCAACCCTACATTACTCTAACGCGATCCACATGCAAATTAATCGCTGTCGTTTTCACTGACCCGAAAAACCAAAGCATTCCTATTTTATCATAATCGGCCGTTAAAGAACAGTTCAGGCAATGCGCACCTGGAAACAGACTGTTTTAAAGTTTTGCTCAAACTTTCCTCGGTAAAACTTTAAACCTTTCACCCCCAGTTCCCTGTATACAGGTCCAACTTTACCATAGAAAACAATGGATTTGGGACAAACCATGGTGGTGAAAGGGTTAAACCATTCTCTTTCGTAATCAAGAATGAAAATCAGAAGCACCGGGTCAACATGCAAAGTTTTGGATCCGAGAAAGAAATTACCGAAATTACCGAAATTTTGGTATTCGCAAGACGACGAAAACTTCGATAAAGACTCATATTTCAAAATGAGTTGACAGAAACAGCATATCAGCAATTCACTGTCCATCTAAGAGACGCTGTCGTCATACCGATACGCACTCGAGTACTTCACTCTATCGTTAGTGAATGAGAACCAGCTGTCGGATAAAGTGTGTTCTCAGAATCCCGTATCGTAATTTTTAGGAGAGATTAATTTTTACGGGGTAGTTTGCATTCTTGTTACGAAATGAACCATGTTTGGTCTGGCAATTCATCAGGCATTATATAAAGGGCCAGCAATAAACCTTGTTCACGAACGCTGGCGGTCTCAAGCGGTTTCTTGACGGGCAGGCTACATTTGTGTCGCGTTAGTGGGCCGGGAAAGGATGGGAGGGCATTTTTTTTATCATTAGTGGGCGGGAAAATTTTATTAGCGTATTTTGCAGAGTGAGAAACATTGAAAAAAGTCAAAGGGGGCATGCGCAAAGCAGGGATCAATTTTGCCTGGGGTAAAACCATTTTGCGGGGAGAGGGCAGTGGGGAGCTTGTGCAGTTGGGAGTGGGTAGCGGGGAGTTTTCCTTGCGGGTTGTGGGGAGAGAAGAAATAATGTGGGCGGGAGGGGAAGCATTGCATTATGTAGCCGATGGGCAGCCGTGAACAGCGTTCCTTTTAATTTAACTTTGAATAAAATGCGTTCGAACCGTAATGATATTTTACTTGTACAATCATCTTCAGTCACCATTTCGCGAAATCATATTGTTGGCTGTTTCTGATCAAAATAGCTGAAGTCAAACTCAAACTACCCTGCATTGGTGAACCTTAACAATTTTATTTCATGATAGATTTCCATGGCTTATCGACGAGTTTATGCCTTATTTCACGATGCCTGAAGTTTAATCCTACCTCACGGCTTATCCATTCCCGACACCTTCATCGCGTCGCTTGATTGCATTGCCAGCATTCCATACGATCACCGAGCCTTTGAACCCTTCAAAGGTAAAACCATGTTATGATAGTTGAATTTCATGTTATGGAAAATTAGCCAGTTTGATCTGGCGCCAGAACAGATTACTGTAGTGAGAATTGTTCCTGAGGGGACTTAGTAATACGTTTTACTGGTGAATACAGGGGCGGGGACCTGTGTACTAGTACTACTATTATGAATCCCGTGACCGAGGCTGGGCCCACTCACTTATCAACGTAATTGCGTTTAACAGTTGGTCATCGACAAAGGAATCTATGCAATGTAAGTAAAGAGGCAATTAAACGTGTAAGCGTGTAGAACTTCCAACTATCAACTGTTTAATCCTCTCGAACAGTACCACGGAGCATTTTCTCAATGATATGCCATTACTTATCCTATTAGGGAACAACTGTGGCAATTAATAACATTCTAAATGTACACTGACGACCTACTTCCGCATTTCCGAGAAATTTACCGTTCGCTTGATACATTTCTAGGTCACCGCTTTTGAGCAATTTAAAACGCAATTCTGCAACAAAATTGCACGCTAGTATAGACGATATTCTTACGTAGACTTTGTCACGAACCAATAATAAATATGGCACCATCCTCAAGCAAAACTCGGGCGTCGTAACCCCCTCCCCCGTCTCCATATGGTATACGCTACATCTTTTTAGAGGTAAAAGGTAAAAAAAAAATTACCTGTCTGGAAATTTATCACAAGTACTTCAACAGAGCGAACCCTGCGTCCTACGTGTGAATGTGATTATCATTATAGATATCACGCTGGGCTGTCCTCCTCGACGTTAACTTTTGTCTGGCGTCCTTACAAAAAATGGTAAAGATGACAATTTGATGACAGTCTCGTCGCCACGAGTGATTACGGGAAGCAGATGTGCTTTCAAAATGGACTATGCCCCATACAACGACACCGCCAACCGTCTGAAAAAGTTTTCGTGATGAGGTCTACAGCGTGTATGTCGCTGTGCATAATAAGACACGTACTGGGAAAAATTAGTATTGTGGCAAATTCATGAGAAGTGTTACAACAATACCTCTCCATGCTCAAAGTTCAAAAAACCGAGCTCAACAGTACGCAAATCGATGAAAATAATATAATTCAATGTTATAAATGTCACCAAGTGCTGTTTAGGTTCTGAGATGGTTCAGTAAAAAGCAGGGTATTGGGTTAGAAGAACACCGTGTCAGTTTCTGGTGGGCAGGCAGACTCGTACAAGCTGTTCCGAAGGAACTATGACATTTCATTGTAAGATTGCAGGACAATTTAACCCAAATTACAATCGTATCAACATTAAATTTGGTTCGTGTACTTTTCTTGTCAGGAACACTGCAATGCATTTCGTGGACTTTTAAAGCATCACTTGTATGTCTCCTTCGATAGAAAGTGGATTTCTCGAATTTGATGATCACTTCCTCATTTGCCGGGTCAGCAAAATGGTATTGAGCCAAATATATAAGTATTTTCACCTACTTGGCATCATACCTTGTAGCAGAATTGTTTACTAAAAATCATTTTTACAGTATCTAGGTATTAGGGGGCCTTTATATTAATATTCAACACACGGGGCCTGTTATGCCTAACTGGCTGTAATCAGCATGACCTGACGGTCACACATGAACTTGGCAAGATAATGAAAAGTCAGCTACTTTGATCACTTGTTGCTCTCAACGCATTACAGCGTTCTTTAGAGATATCTTACTGACTTTTGAAATGAATTTTTTTCCGTTCTTGGAATTCTCCTTATGAAAATGACTCATGTTTGTAACAACTCTACATGCTTCAACTAAGTGGTTGACAAATCATAAAGTTTTTAGCGAACAGATTGCAGGACAAGATGTTGCGGTGGAAAGTCGGAGAAATTAAGTCGCGATAAATTTCTTAATTTTGAGTACTATGCGAATTCTATAATGCATACAAAATGTTCTGTCTATATGTTGTTGTTGTTGTTGTTGTTGTTGTTGTTGTTGTTGTCGTTGTTGTTGTTGTTGTTGTTGTTGGTGGTGGTGGTGGTGGTGGTGTTGTTGATGATGATGATGATGACGACGACGACGACAATGAATGATGATGATGATGATGATGATTATGTGGTCGTTATGCAAATCAACCAGATATGGAAAGAATATGTTCTTTGTATCTACCAATTGGTTGCAAAAAGAATGATCTCTTGACCCAAAATGGGAAAATTTATTGAATGTCTATTACATGTAACACTTTAATCATTTTATATGCCTCCAGGTGATCCTTAAGAAGATATTAATAAATTTTGAAGTCTTCTAGCCTGTATTTTAAGAGAAAAAAATGATAGAATTTAACAAAACGTAGTAGTTAACCAAATTTCAGTCAAACCCGACCACGTTACTGGAAATAATTTTGTCAGCTACGTTGTTTACAGTGACCCATGCCTTTACTTGCGCAGACGACACAGATTATTGACTAAAGAGAACAAGTATCTATGATTGCACAAGTGTCTCCATTTCTCTCCACATCGCGTCGACCACAGACTTTGCATTGTGCCAATTCAGGTGCCAATGTACTAGTTTAGACTCCAATTAATCATTGCCATGGCACATGTAAATTCAGAAAATTAATACCAGTGACGTTATCGATACATCAACCTTATAACCCACGTGTAATATCTCATGTATGTATAAGATGTACATAACGTTGAGATGGTGCACTCTTTTTTATATACAATGCAAGATCCGAGGTACATGAATATTCCACATTGATTAAGGGTCATTAGCATAGAATTTTAATACGGAAACAATGCTCATTAATGTAATCTGCATATTTGAATATCATTATACCTCGCATCTTGCACTAATAGCTTTTTTAAACAATGATTAATTGTACAAAATAATGCTGTAGCCTCCAACTGGGATCAATTGATCCCCTCTCAAAACTAACCAGCGAGTGTAGAAAATTCCGATACCCATTGGGCATATTTCGTCTTCAGGCAGTTATGAAGAAAAATTGCAATCAAATTAATATTAATCAAATAAGAATATTATTAATAAACCATATCTAAATCAGATTCATAAATCATCATGATTGAACTTCTTTCCTACACTGTATTCGTGGACGGCGACGTCACGTTTATTGCACGTAATCTAATCAATGATTTTCTAAATAGATGCAAAACCCTAATAACACATACAAGATTTATTGATAACATTATATGAAATAAATACTGAATTTAATATACTTTAATTTTTTCTTAATAACTCTCTGAAGACGGAATATGGCTAATGCGATTTAGTAATATTTTACTTTGTCCTGAATCTAGCAGAAACACTTTTCCTTGTATGACAAAGTTATAACAGTCTTTAGATCTTGTTAGTTGCCTCGCTAACTCCTTAAAGCCTTGATGATTTCGAAGCTCAAGCATGTAGCATTTCGACTAGCATGGCGGTTTATTGACCCCGTTACTAATAGTACCGCGTCGGCAAATCCTTTCTCCCTGCTTGAAGCTGGCTATCGACGCAGCGATAAGAGTAGTGAACCCGTATGAAAATCTACCTATTTCGTACGGAGGCGTTTACATTTTACAGTAAAAGACCTTGGCGACAGGACTACTGTGCAACACATACATACCAACGTGCAGCACGCATACTGCTACTCTGCTAGCCTATTGATGTTACCTGGCTTGCATTATATTCAGCGGTCGAGTAAGTGGTGAGTAGCTATGAATATGGTCAACGATTTGATATCCCTGTTTTATCAACAGGGCTAAGGAACGGTTATACAGAATGAATTAGCTTTTAAAATTTATATTTCCGTCATTTTACTCCTGTGTGCCTTTTTTACTTTATGCAACCTGGATTTTCATTTGTGCGTTTTAATTTGTCACTTTTTGTAACTGATGTAATGTGTTTGCCAATGCAGTTAAGCTAATTGACCGAAGTGAGATAATAAGAATTGATTGATTGATCGATTGATTGATTGGTTTTTGCTTGCTTGCTTGGTTGATTGATTATTGGTTGATTGATTGATTAATTGGTTTGAAGGTGTTGATTAAATTATCATAATTTGTATGATGCAATGTGTTTGTCAATGCAGCTATAATAATTGCCCAAATTAGGATAATAAGAACTGATTGATTGATTGATTGATTGATTGATTGATTGATTGATTGATTGATTGATTGATTGATTGATTGATTGATTGATTGATTGATTGATTGATTGATTGATTGATTGATGGATGGATGGATGGATTGATTGATTGATTGATTGATTTGAAGGTGTTTGGAAAATTTTTGTGTGAGAGAACAACAATGGGTGAAACCTAGCGAAAAGATACCAGAAACAAGCAAAGAAATAATGATAATATTAGGGTATAAGAAATATTAATTATGTCTGCAGTCATTTCAATAGAAAATAGGAATGTTGAGGGACACTAGTAAAAAACCGTAAAACAATCTTTTAAGGGCCTTCTCTTGGATGTCAAACAGTCAATATCTTACATCTTACGTGTATAGGGAACAGTGCAAGAGGTATGGCACTTATCATTAGACACCATTGTCTGAAGGCAATTACCATCGATGTACAAGGTTAAAAGGCACGACAATGCATATTCTGTGACGATAGTACGCCATTTCTCTTCTGAATCTCAAACCATCAACGCTTCAAGGATATATGGCGACACACGTTAGCATATTATTTTTCAAGTCGAAACGTGGTATCAAACATTAAGTATTATAATGCATGTTCTTTGCGTCTACACTGGTTCATTGAGAATTATCTGAATGGACGTGATGTAGAAAGAACTGGAGAATATGGTTTGTGCAATCATGGGTATTTCTTTTCTCCTTGCTCCCCACGACGCCAAAACAGAGGAGCTGTTTTCAGCCATTTTAGTCCGTTTTCTGTTTTACACGTTGCCCCCACCCCACCTGGTCCCGCTTTTCCTGTTTTCGCGTCGTTGTACACCGGACGAGGCCACAGCCACCAAGTATTAAATGGGCTCGGAGACTGCAATTGACAGGGACGGTCAAAAGAGCTTACAGTGCAAATAGTGGCTGGCGGACATTTGTGTTCGTATCAGCGGCTGGTTGGAAAGGACGAGCATCAGTTCAGGCGGAATCCCCATGCCCCTTTAGTTTGAAATAGATCCAGTTTGCGGGAAGGGAATGGCATTCGATTGGTTTCGGAGACATACCGATAGGGAATGCAAAATAATGTGACACTACCAGGTAGAGGACTAGCTGGAAGTTTGCCAAGCGAGGAGTGAGGAGGAAGGGAAAAGAAGGGAAAAGTAGTTAGCGAGAGAAGGAAATGTTCAAATTGTAGCGGAAGGACAAACGCCTCTGGGTTTAGAATGTCGAAACTGACTGGTTGCATGATGCCCTGGAAGTGATTATAGTCTACAAAACTCCTAGTCTTATGATGAAATCGATTGATTTCCTGAACACGTGACCCTTTGGCTGACTACAATCACGATAGGCAGCGTCGAGATAATGTCAACGTTTACGACTCCTCGAACATTTATTTCTCTGTCGTATTAAAATTAATAACGTGGAATCCTCTGCTTCAAATGTCACGTAACCATGGTTACATTCTGAAGTCGTTATGAGCTGTGAAAATCAACCTGCACGACAAGATTTCTTACATACGTCACAGGCCTGAAGTCGTCTTCCCTGTTTTCAAATCATGAAATAACAAAGTTCATTGGGTGGAATAGTGACTACCAGTAACATTTTGAAACGGTCAAAACATGCTGTGCGAACCTCATTGTCTGTCTCGTGTATATTGTTTCTGATTATAGTCGTTGACGTATGAGACTTGTATCCCTTTGAAGGTCTGTGGTATCACAGGGAGCAGAAATGATAATACGATCAAGTCGTAAATTGCGGGTACAGGAGATTCGTACCCTTTAACGGCAATTCAGATTTGTCACTCGGGCTACATTTTGAAACACTCTTGACTTTCTATAACATATGCTATAACAGTTACCTTCTGTCACGAATCGTAACACAGTGTTGAAAATCTGCTCCAATGCCATTTAAGTTATAGGTAAATCCACATAAGTTTTTTCCTACGTTACTAAAACAACGCAATACGGCGCAAAGCACAAGCAATCATTCCTGATGCAAATAATCCCTTGCACACCTATTTTGAAATGTTACCACCTTGGCGTAGATATCGCAGTTTCAAGTGTTATGGGTGGGATACAGCCCGAGTGTCTTACAACAAGACATCAGCAGTAAAAACTCCGAACATAAACACCACTGCTGTCAGTTTATAACGCTACGCCAGTTTTAAAGGTTGTTCTTGTTGTATTGTGTCCTTGTGCTTTTTTATCTTTCCCGAGCTGTACGATGATGATCATTTTGAACAAAAAAAAACATAGCTTGAACTTTAACTGTGAGATGGTCACGGGTGACGGCAAACAAATTAGATTAGTGGTATACTTAGTTACAAGTCTAGACTTGAATGCTTCGGACAAATAGACGATGTGATAGGGCAGACATAGCTGCAATAATTTTAGGCTTGGTGGGCTTGGTCATGCGGCTTGGGCCGGAGCAGGATTATGGTGAAACTTGCACACGATAAGGCGAGATTCGCTGATAATGTGTGATTTGTGCGTGCACTGCAGATGTGCAGTGCTGTTTTACGTGGGCAATGTTTAGGATGGAATTGTAACCGAGGTAGGGCATCGGGCAAGCCGCACGACAGAGGGCCACGTCGTACGACAGAGGGCCACGTCTGTTAAGACCTCTAAGTGGTCCCCGACTTCAAAGTGGTCCCCGTAGTTGTAATTTCCTGTCTTTCGAAGATTTTTCAACGTGACTGTCTACATGTATACTGTACAGTTTGTCTTGAAATTAAAGTCACAGAAATTTCCATGATTTTCTTCTCGAGGAGTGTGCGCGTCACACATTCTTTTCCCCAGAGGTGTTTTCCATGAAACTGTACAGTTCTTAGGTACTTTGGTGACAATCTATTTATCAAAGTGAAAGCTGTTCAGAGCTATCCTTCCGCTATACATCCTCTCGCTATCTATGTTTCCCTTCTGGTCCCCTTCTCCTCACACCTCACTTGGGCAAACTTCTACCTGCCACATGATTTTTCACTCCCTATTGGTATGTCTCCGAAACCAGTCGAATTCCACTCCCTTCTTACCCACTTGATCTATTTCAAAGCTTTTCTCTGAAAAAAAAATAAACTGAATTCCCCGTCAACTGATGGTATAATTGCCCACTCGACCTTTCCACCAAGTAAACAGTTAGCGGACACTTTTTTCGCGATCAGCTCTTTTGACTGTCCCTGTTAATTGCGGTCTCCGAGGCCATTTTACTCGCTGGCTGTAGCCTCGTCCAGCGTACAACCACGCGAAAACAGGAAACACGAGATCGGTGGGGGAGGGTTCAGTGGGTTTGTCGTTTGGAATAACGGTATCATTGCGTGGTCATGAAGGTTCTTTAATTGCTGATACACAGTTGAGTGATTAATATCATCTTCGTTTGCCAAGGTTTCCTGTCCAGGCAGCGCGATGCTCAGCGGAAACAGTAGGAGACTGTAGTCGAAGTAACGGACCCGTGCGAGCGGACGATGGGTTAAAATTGACAGCTCCTTTTTATGAGTGACATGCTGAAGGAATTACACCTGCAGTTTGGCATTTCACCAAACTTGGAAGGATTTTAAGATCCATTCGCGACACAAGAACGCCAAACTATCATCAATTTAACGATAATTAGATAAATTTTCAATCGATAATGGTGGCAATCTTTGGAGAGACTACAGTGAGACGCCATACATGGGAATTTGAAATGATAAATCTTTATCTCTAAATACCGCTTATAACCAAATTTACATATTACATTATAGGTTGGTATTACCGACTGCGTTATATAGGCAGAGATCTTGCAGCCGGGGAGCAAGCTGACTTTGACTGTTCATGTGACGTTTGTTCTTTGTTCTCCTGTGAAAACTTGCATGACAGTTAATCAGTATGTTAAGAGGTACTGTAACAGCTAATAAAAAACATTCTCGCGAGCCAGAGCAATAATTTCCGCTCCGCTGACCTACGCAAAAATTATCGGGTAGCGCTGAGCTGTTGCCGTAAAGAGGCGCGAGGTTTACGACGATGATAAAAAACTGCACTTTTTACACTTGTGATCGTACACCATACCATGGTAGGATAAGATGTTATTTTGTTACGCTCTGCTCTGGTTATATAAATTTCCTCCCTTCCAAGGGTTGTGATAGAAATCACCCTTTAATATCTGATAGAGTAGGAGAGCGGTTGTGGAATGCCGACGTGTCAGAATAAGCGGTGACCACACATCAAACGTCGAGAACACTCAAGCGGTCATGCCGCAGTTATCATCATCGCTGAGACAAAGACAACGACCATGAACGTGACATTCAGCATCAACTTCTATTGTCTTCCATGGACGAAAAACTCAATCTTCGTCCAGGCTTTAGCGTTTTCTAGACAAAAGCAGGAAAGATAGATAACAGTCTCGACAGTAATAACGTAACACTTGAAATCAACACTGACTTACTATACGGATTTGAAAACAATTCTGAATTCCTAAGTACCGGTGATGACGGATTAACAGATGAATGTGATATGAAAGCAAAGAGGGACAAAGTTTTGGTGACTTGAGGAAAAACAATGGAAATTTCTGTACCTTGGACTTTACTTCTATAGCTACGTTTGCCTTCATTAATAAAATATTGTGAAAAATTAGAAACGTGAGGTTCTATACATTGATGACTGAACATTTTCTTTTGGAAAATTGTCCATGAATTGGGTGAAGAAATTGACTATAATTTTCTACACGAACAGATAGATCGGAATGTTGGTTTTTTTGTGTTTTTGTTTTTGTTTTTAGGGGGGGGGGGTTAATTTTGACGGAAAGAAACATTCTTGTTGTAAAACACGAAAATGGGGTTTGTAAGACAGTCAAGTACATTATAGTAGCCAGGGTGTATACACTGCGCGAGTTGCTCAATGAAATGGTATGTACAAAGTACGCTACCCAGTCGAAGTAAGTTTTTTGTCAATATACATGCGCGACGGAAGAGCAATGACGGATAATATCCAAACATTCCCACATAAAATAAAACATTGTTCTAAATAACACATATTTTATCAAGGAAAAACGCTGCACGACCGACTAAGTTTCATGACTGTCTCGATATGAATAGCTTGAAGGATACAATTAAAGAGAACTGGTATTATCTGGTGACGCTATTTAACAGTTACAAGGATGTTGAACTCAAACCGCCGATAATAGAAAGTTTTCGTGACTGTTACTATCGTCGGTTTGATCGGGAGCAACTCCACTAAAACAAGAAGAGACAATGCTATATTGTTTCTCTCGCAATACTAGCGGCAATAAACATACGATATGAAAGAAACATGCTGTTTTCTTTCATAGAAGAAATACAGAGCACTGGTTCTGTTAAATTTCATAGATTTCCGTATTATTGTTACTAAAATAAGACGCTTCGATGCATTATCAGGAACATTACCGACAAGCTTTCACAAGGTCGAACCGATCGTTGTTGCGTTCTGGCCTTTTACAGTGACCAAAAACAAGACAAACAATGATTAGTGTAATGAGGATAGCGTCGTTACTGGTGGAGAAGGCCAATAGTGAGTGAACTTGAAACAGTAAACACGTCATCATTGCAAGGTCATGTATGTAGGAGGCAATCTCAATTATTTCTAACGATTGCTTCTTGTGTTGAGACCACTTGTTTCACGGTATAAGTGTTTTATTTTGTCTGTGTACGTGCGTGTCCTCTCTGAGGTACAATTATTCTGTGACATTCTCAAAGAATGAATCTTCCAATGTGATAATAATTGAATAGCCTTTTTCCGATCTCGATTTCCCGCGAGATCTTGCTGTGAACACACACAAAGCTACTATTGAGACGCGTTAAAGTATACTCTTTGTTGGCCGAGAAACGATTAGGCCCATGTGCGAAGCAATTCCGCATCAAAATTGAATTATAGGATTTTGGAGTATAAAGAAAAAACTCGAACAAAAATGAAATTCGAATTTCAAAATACTTTTCATGTCAATGCTCTATCTTCTGTCACTTTTTATTCTTCTTTTGTACATTATTCACATCAAATCATGCTTTGTTTTTTCTTATTGCTTTCGAGTTTATCTTCCTTTTTACGGAAATCTTTCACTGAATGTTTTAATTCAATTTTTGTCATTTTATCGTAACGAAGATCCTGTAACATGTTCCATTTTACTCAAAACACGAGCATCTATCCAGAGCAGTTGTACTTACTTTGATCGAATACATTGATAAAGTTTGGCTTCACATCTAAAAAATTTCCATCTCACTATAATATGTACGAAATAGTTTTTTTCATTCCTAATCAACCATCGCATGTGAGTAATTCATTGTACATTGTTTCACAAGGATACAGAGCATTTGAATTCGCTGGCAATGTATATATAATATGTATATAATCATCCCGAGAATCCATCAACCTTAATTAAGAATAAAAGTCAATATGTCATATTCTTTCTGCGTAACAAGTATCTGAAAGAAGAAACTTCCGTTGAAACGTTTGAAAGGGCAGTTTCCGGAACCTGTGCAACGCATACATCATGGAACCACTCTCCAATAAAAGGAAGTACTGTTGTGTGGACGAGAGGAAGACATTTGCATCATCATAATCCGTGTGTCCCAATGCTAGACATTACTCACTTAGGATTCGAATCTTCCCAAATTATTGTGACTTTCATAATACCATGCGAAAAGCATACCAGCAGACTCTACCTATGTATGTATGTATGTATGTATGTATGTATGTATGTATGTATGTACGTATGTATGTATGTATGTATGTATGGATGTATGGATGTATGTATTTATGTATGTATGTAGTATGTATGTATGTATGTATGTATGTATGTATGTATGTATGTATGTATGTATCTATGTATCTATGTATCTATGTATCTATGTATCTAATACATGTACGCACGTATGTATATATGCATGCATGCGTGTATGCATGCATGCATGCATGTATATGCTCATGTATGTAGAACAAAAGTAAAATAACGACTGCTTTTACAGTATCCCTACTCCCACTCCCAGCCAGGAAATCTCCCTGGCCTATCCCAACCGAAAAAACTCTCCGTTTCCAACTGAAAAACATGCTTTTCCTCTGCTTTTCCGAAAACTCTCGAATACTCGCTATCCGCTTATTGGGTCTTTTTTTCGGGTTGCCGGCTGACCTGCCTGCAGAGTGAAATTTCTCCGCCTTCCCGTTCCCAGCCCGCTGACACGGCAACAATGTTGCCCGCCAACCCGCCTCTAAAGAACTCGCTTCCGAACGTTTTTGCTGTTGTTGTTTTTCGCGAACAGCTAT
>LD366747.1:14902-25186 GCA_001465055.1 Ptychodera flava | reverse complement strand
AACATATCCACATATGCGATAACATACTAAGATTCTAAATCATAATCTGCTTTTAATTCTTTGTGTATTATCACAGGCGACGCTCGTAATACATGTGCAAGCAAATGGGTGATATTTAGAAATGATTTCGAGAAACCTGAGCGGAGAGGAAAGATGTGACTTAGTTAATGCGTTACCTCTCAGCTTGTATGCCACACACGTTCGCCAGGCACACTGTAGAGGGTGTTATTGATGAAGATTGTATTAGAGTCACTTTTCTTGTCATGAACACGTCCTCCAACAGCGTCTGTCTCCTCCGCGATTTACGGCATGGAACACGAGAGAAGACGAATGAAAGATTTTAGTTTTGAAAACAATCTTGCCGTTCGACGATTGGGTTGATCCGTTGTCGGTTTGCACGTACGCGTACTCTTTCAAAAAACTGCCCAGGAGCTGCGTCAGTGATATTGAAAGAGTGCCGAGCACGCTGAAGTTTCTGCAAATGGCTCTATACTACAGTCATTTTATTTATCCTGTACGCATTGATGGTTTACTGTCGCCCTCACAAATATAGAGATAAAAAGGCGCATGGCAAGACAAGCTTCTATTTGATTAAACTAACCGAGTGAAAACGTACAAGAACCGAATCAGTCATATAATCCTGTAACGGGTTCTTCTATTCGTCGCAAGGACTATTTTTTACATCAACTTAAAAATTAGCTCGCCCTACGGCCTGACGTGACGTCATCATTGCCTCTGAAGCTTCGACCCCCTACTTGCTGTAATGGAATAGCCGCATTGCATTATCTGAAATGCGGTCGGGGACTTTACTGAGCAGGTAATAAATGTGCTCGCAAAAGCTGCCGGACACCATTCGTGTGTTAACAGGCAGGGAAGAGTGTGCGCACACGTCCTAAGCTGGGATAGAGCGAGTGCATATCGAGGAAAACCTTCCCAGAAGGTGACAGGCGACACTGTTGGGAAACCATGGATCATGGAACCAGCGCTAATTTCTTTACACCTCCGTTAGGGATATATTAACAGAATTGATCATCCAGTAAGGCGCCGTGTGATTATCTGTACTTTCTTCCTTTCGTCTTTGAGTTGTTCACTGCATGCCGAAGAAACTCGAGATTCTTGAGAATAATTGCCACCTGGCCTCATTCAAGCTGAACACTGACAACTCGGTTGTCAGCCGATTTGCTCAAGTGTGTTTTCTACTTCGCCAGCAGGTACGTCTGCATTTAGTTAATGTATCACGTTTGCGTATAGTTGTTAATTACATGTGATATAGAGGACTTGGAAATGCTTCACTTTTCGGGAAAATGTTACGATCTCACCAAAAGATTTTTAACCGCATGGTGTTCAACTACTTAAAACACGTTTGGTTTTTATTCTTATTTCTCCTGAAATCCAATAATTTTAGAAGTTCCTGTTTGTGATAATAATTCTTCATCACTTCATTTCTAAGACACATGTCATCCTTACAGCACTGGTTGTCAACGATTTTAACCAATTATACTAAACTTCATATCATAGCAGGAGAAGCAGTATTGACATGAGCTGAAGCAAAATGGCATATTTCCCGAAGACGAGGATATTGCAACGGACCCTGATTTTGCTATTGTGCCTCACGTTCAGAGTTATGACGGGCCCAACAAGCACAGAATCTGCAAACAGAAGTAAGCCTCACATCCAAGTTTTTGTTACATTATTTATTTACGCTGTTCTGCACCAGAACAAAATTGCATTATCAAAAGTATACATGAGGGAGGACGACGCTTTTCAAATATGACAAGTTCAATCCTAGGACTTGGGATTTTACAAATGTCATCCACCAACGTTTCACTCACACTGAGAGACTGATATCATTTGTTCTGATGGTTAGACTTTTCACATACATTATTAACATATCCTCCCTTCTTCTTTTTGACAATTTACTCAATGTGTCTCCTTAAAGAAACGCAGCAGCTCTTTTCTCATTTTTTCGCAATAACAGCTAGTTCTTGATCACAGCACGACTTCACTCGAGTTTTTTGTCTCCTTTGATATCATAGCGCCTTCTACCTAATTGTAAATGGCAAAGCGAAATGATAGAAAAGCTTTTTAGGCAAAAAGACTACTTAGCGCTATTAAGTTTGATTTTACTATTATTTGTCGTCAAAGGAACACTGATTTGAAATCAGGAGCGCATCATCATGAATGGAGCTTTCTTGGCTCTACCATCTCAGTATGTGTATGTTATTCATAAATGAGAACCCCCTGTGAAATGTATAGTTTGTTCAATAGATTGTATTCAATGTGGGTTACAATAGCATAGTTTAAAGTTAAACACGGAAAGAGCCTCAGCGCTTTACTGTTTCCGTATTTGACAAATCAGCCAATGAACACACATTTATCACTTTTGACGAGACACAGCAAGACAGAGGCAAGGCAATAAGGCCGATAAAGGCTCAGATGCTATTGTGTACGTTCTTGTTCAACAACACGAGTAAATAAATGACCTTTGGAGATCACGCCCGGCAGGTATACAAATTGTAACACAGCATCAGTATTTCGATGGGATGAGAATACACGGATCGGTACACGAGCGACAGATAAAACTTGATAACGTAAGAACGTAAGAATAACTCTAAATTCAAGCTCGACAGTTCAACCGTCGACCTCAAAATTGCAGTAGTTGTTGGTCTCATCTTTTCCGAGCAGCGACTGACTACACGCACTGATGTCGGAAAACTTTGTAATGGAGCACATGCTTCAGTATTATTATGATCACATGATTTTCTCTTGAGAGAATTCATTGAAAAAGATAAATAGCACGCACAATGTGGTCCGTTACAAATTGTTCTGGATCATTAAGGGATGACGCGTTCAAAACTATCAAATACGGAAACCACATTGCAAGCAGAATAAAACAACGTTTCCTTCACAATGTAAACTGTGATTTGAGTAATGACGCAGTTTTTTTTCAATCACACAGCTGCACTGTTTATATTTGAAGTAAAGCTGTTGTACGGAATACTCAACAAACTTTGAAAACAGCGAGTTGCTTGTCAGACTATGTGTAAAGTTTAATGTGATCGCCTGACTGTGTATTATGTCAAGCTGACTTGGCAAGAACATACGTTGCCGTCGTTGACATTCAGCAGAAACGCCGCGCGATAATGCGATTGATTCCCAAAACATTACCGTTATCGAAACAGTTTTTTTTTATTTGTTTTGGTTTTTTGAGTATGCGTGTTTTCGCCATCGATTTGACAATATTTTCTGTTCCCTTATGTTATTTTAGGGGAATGGGGGCAAGACAACTTCACACACAGTCTCCGTCGATACTAGTGATACGATATTGTGAATCGCGAAGTCAGTCGTTTATCTCGGGATACTATAGGGGGGGGAGGGATTTCGTTGAGTCACCAATCACCAATCGACAAGATTACCATTATGTGACCTCTCTTTGTCAGGGTTCAACAAACGGTCCCTAATTTACTCAAGATATCTTTCTCGTATCAAATAAAGAAAGCCTTGATTCCGAATCACATTTCAGTGATATCTGAGGTGCACAGTAATGTTTTATGAGAGATAGTGGATTGACTTTTAAACAATAGTTGACGAAGCCAGTCGATGGTGGGGTATACAATCATACTCCCTCCACAAACTCGTGGTGCAATATAATCTGAGTAATGATAAAGTTGGCATGTCCAAACGTGTTACAATATGGTAAACAAATTAAGCTCGATAACGTCTATATTTTCAGTGACCAACGATCCGTATCACCTTGATCCCTTTTTTAAAACCGCGTCCGAGTGTTTCTTTGCCCCAACAAGCTCGGAGTTTTATGTTTTGCACGTTTATTTCACAGAAAACAATTCAGTTGTGTGACGCTCTTCAGTTGCTGGTACCATGCGCCGCAGATACGAGACAAATACCAATAAGCCAGCTGTTCGTGAAGTCTGATAGGTGCTCACGGTGATCTCCTGATACGTAGAACAGTTATTCCCGCTCGTCATATCGAATTTAAGACATGTAATTTTCATGCTATAAAGAAACCTCAAGTCAGCGAAACAAACGCGGTCGATATCATTTTGCGAAGCGTTGACGTCATCTAGTATGTCAAGCTCTCCAGCCCACTCTGTCATACATACATTTATTGTCGCAATACGTACATAATTATACATGTGCATTTCACACTCTATATACAATAAAGAGATCGTGGTCAGATTCGAAGAAAACGCATTACCGGATTATCTGGACCAAAATCGAGATATGTAATCGAAGTCAATAATCTGGATAATCGGTTGGCCCTCTGTCAAATTTACTGCACGAAAACGCGTTAGCATTTATTCAGTAGCAGGCTGGTAATATATATGATCAACGGTAGTCTTCTCACACCCTTAAAGATTTGCAAATTATGATCTCGTTTTCAGTTTTGCTTACACTATTAGGCTTACCTACGTCAGAGTGCGATAATTGTCTGATTTCCGTTGTTATACTGGTTCAAAGAGTCAGGGTAATCCAAGGCCATTAGAAGCAGAAGGATTGATTACGCCATGTCGCTATAATATTAAATCATAATTGTAAATCATGCAGAACAGATGACAAGTGCCATACAAGAAAAGGTTCACAGAAGATTTGTATAGAGAGAATTGACAGATGTAAGCAGTTTGCGAGGTCAACTTTAGTGAGAGAAAAGGTAGTCTTCAGAGCATGCTCCGTTACGTCAGGTGTTTCGGAAAGGCAGCCAGTAATCCTTTTTGCCGAGAGATCGTGTATATCATGTACCAACACAGTCCCTCCAGACAATCGTATCTAATACATTCAGAAGGAGGTGTCCCGTAAGGTAGAACGCGCCTCGGGGACAATATTCAGACTCTCATATTCCTACAATTCTTTTCTGTGGGACTCATTTTAAACCTCTTGGAGAAAGAAAAACTTTCAACGTTTTAGTTTTTCGAAAATCCAAATTTTAATCCCCCCCCCCTTCCCCCATAGAGTTAACACAGGGATGTCGGCCATTTTGAATTTCGAATATCGCAAAGTGTTGCGTACTTTGTTTCGCTAGTTCCAAACTTTGCTCGGTGACCCCAGATTTTCATTGTTGATTTGGTAAGAGAATGGTTCAAGGTTTCATTTGGGAACGTTTGAGTAAAAGTTTACGTATTTCACTTTCGAGGCGCATACTACCTTAAAACCAAGGCCTACAAAGAACAAGACATATACCACGTACAGCATCTTTGACTCGTCGTTGAATTATCGTTGTTCGTGTATTCACGAGTAATACATTCGATAGACGGTTCTGGTACTGTGACCCGTTCCATGATCAATTGAATTAAAATTCAGCCTCTGCAGCGCCTGTTTCACAACAGTCAGTAAAATTTAAACTACAGTTTATATTCCTTATCATTTAATCTGCTGGGACAAGATCGAAGTTGTGACATTTGCGGAAATAGAAAGTTCAAAATGAGTGGTTGTCCTGAATGCGAATGAACTTCTGACAGTGGAGCTCGTTTGAGATACTGGATGCGTGACTGTTGATATTAGATTAGAAAATCACGCCCATTTTCGAGGGTCATTCAAAGTTATAAGAATACTTCTACACAATCACCTATTGCTAGATAGGTGTCGAGTAAAACATATAACACTATGGCCCAAGGGTATTGGAGGTCCCCTCAGGAATCTTCTGTAACTGTTTCCCTTCAAATACAACCGGACAAGCCATGATACCGCTATTTCAGAATTTTGTCTCGTGCCACAGAAGGAACGCAGAAAGTGGCGCAGAGCTGACCTTTGAACTCTGAACGTTCTGTATCACAGTCAGCGCTGAACAATCATTGTCTGATCCAGTACACAAACAGTTGAGCAGTGTCGGAGTAATCAAGGGATTGCACACAGAAATTCAACATAGATAGCGTATACATGGAGGGTGGTCTCCTAGGCTCACATGTTCATCCGTCAAGAAGATCTCATCAATTTCGTTTCATTAGAGGATTCGGTTCCTCATTTGACACCCGTCATTGTGAAAAAATTTCAAAAATACCGAAAAATAGCCCGGAACAATGGAATGCTGACATTAGTTTCGTTGAATTAATTAAGTAAAAGGTTAGCTTATAACTGTGGGTCATAACATACTGAGGCGATAAGGTTACCTGGCTTCCACTATAATATGTACTCGGAAATTTGGCAAAAGTCCTTTTAAATTAAATAGTCTTTCATTAGCCAACGCAAATATCTCCGTACACCGAGAAATTAGAATTCATACAGAGACATGCTTCAGTGCAGTATTATTGTTTTGGTCTTTTAAACGGGACAAGGGTCACACTAACGCAGTTTGATTTATCACGGAGTATTTTGAAATTCTCGTCGGCAGCTAACTCTTAGTGTACCATTACAAGTTAATGCTCTCCTCACACGTAATGCTTCTGACGCAAGAGCAGTGAGGCCGATTCGCAAAATATACATCAGCGTTTTCAGCTAACGAGATTTTATTCTACAAATCGTTTCGCTACGGCCTTTCTTTAAATGAATCATGCCGTTACAGGCAGAAAAATTGACCCAGTCGACCGAAATCAATGTATCAAATGCAAAGATAACACTGGACAGTACAAAGATTTATTTAAATTGCACTGCACGTTGCACTGAGCTTGTGTCTAGGAATTGTACCCTTTCCATTAATTAAAGTTGTCTGCCTTAATGCTTTGCTGATCAAGGATATAGATAAGTAGCCGTGTAAGGTAGAGGGATTTTCATTTTTAAATATGTCGGCGACTCCTATCAGGCGAAGAATGCATCACTTTGCCCGAAATTTGCTCTGGCGAGATAAAGTACTCCTGGTATTGCAAATCACTTTCCGCACTGATCAAGGTACAGTCCTGCGACAGTCGGTATTACGCCTAACGCCTAAATGAAGGCAATGCACTACTCTCCTTTCTCTCACGGTATATGTGCAATTCTGAGAAATTTGAGGTAAAGATTGTGTAAAAATGGGTTGAGAGAGAGAGAGAGAGAGAGAGAGAGAGAGAGAGAGGGAGAGAGAGACAACTATGTGTATAGACTGCGATGATTTGTAGGTGGAGCTTCACTATACACATGATGCCGAAAAATAACAACGTATAATTGCAGGTATAACCATCGACCATCACCCTTGTTGAGATCCCGGCTGCATTGAAGCACTATCAGTATGAATTAACCTTGAGCTGCGATTTACTAGCGGGTTGTCATAGCCACAAAGAAATTGTCCAGACAAAACCCTACACGTACATGCAAATTAAAACATTGATGCTGGTACTTGAAACGGTTCGCCGACGTGAACTGATTAATGCTCTCTTCAATTATGACTTTCACACGCATTTTAGCCGGTAGGGTATTCATCTAAAGACACATTTGATGAGACTGTTTTTGTTCCTGTCATTATTATATGGCCCCTTCTAAGAATCATATTGTTCAACAAGTAGTACCTTGAAGTCACAATCGAATTCAAGGTTATGTACCAT
This sequence comes from Ptychodera flava, assembly GCA_001465055.1. Classification (NCBI taxonomy): domain Eukaryota; kingdom Metazoa; phylum Hemichordata; class Enteropneusta; family Ptychoderidae; genus Ptychodera; species Ptychodera flava. Next base: position 17,720 of record LD366747.1, on the reverse strand, counting down.
GAAAGATGAATACTCGGACGCGTCCATCTCAAAGAACTTAACTTTTATTTTGTCTTCAATCAATGCCGTCAAAGCTATAAAAGTATGCTGGAAGGCCACAATATAATGAAAAGCCAGACGATCTCTAGTAACCTCAAACTTGTGAAGGGAAAATCTTGAAAAACATACTCAACGATATAATTGTGGTGATTGGGAATATGACGCTCTCAGTCAGCTTCACTTATACAAAACAAAATATCACGGACACCATCGTAAAGGCCCTTAATTCTCGCAAGTATGTCATTCTCGTCTTCTTGTCTCGTCCAATATCCAACACAACAAATTAGCATTGTCACAAACTACCAGTGCCACAAACAATAGAAAACTGTCGCTACCTTACCCCGCAAAAGAGTTTCAATCCTTTACCAATGTACATTTTAAAATGTCACTCTTTGGCAATTTTCTCCTAAATTACTTTTGTTACGGAGAAGATGTCAATAAAGATATTTATCTCTATAAAATACACTGAGATGTAAAGTATTAGCCCTGCCAACACAGTACATTCAGTACATAATGCTGTTATTATTGATAACTGAATTCTAGTCCGGACTAGAATCTCCTCGCCAACAGTAACATTGCATATGGCACACAGGCTTTGTTGACAAGTTGAAAATTAGCATAATAAAAATATGCTGTAAATACAGAAATATGACAGCTATTGAGGCTTTAAGGAAGCTACCATTGTAGCTATTGAGGCTTTAAGGAAGCTATCATGTAGCTATTGAGGCTTTAAAGAAGCTATCATTGTAGCTATTGAGGCTTTAAAGAAGCTATCATTGTAGCTATTGAGGCTTTAAAGAAGCTATCATTGTAGCTATCGAGGCTTTAAAGAAGCTATCATTGTAGGTATTGAGGCTTTAAAGAAGCTATCATTGTAGCTATCGAGGCTTTAAAGAAGCTATCATTGTAGCTATTGAGGCTTTAAAGAAGCTATCATTGTAGCTATCGAGGCATTAAAGAAGCTATCATTGTAGCCAATTGTAATACTTTTCAGTGAGCAGATTCAATCTGTTCTGAATGAATTCAAAGGATTGCCTTCGGAGACGACAACATCCGACTAGTTTCGATATCATGGGATTACAAATGTGGTATCTTGTCACGTCCGCGAACAATTAGAGTGTTTAGCCATCCAATCATTATGAGAAAAAATCCGTCACACACGACTTAGAATAAGAGGGACCATGATTATCAACTGTTCTTTCCTTCAATTTATCCAGGAGTAACAATAATCCCCTTAACATGAAAGTAATGCACACACCAATTAGAACGGGCATGGAAGTATACCAGGACAACGGATGTTGCGTCACGTGATATTTGTTTTGAAAAGTACAAATTTTGCGGGTACTGCTAAAAATTTTGTTGTCGGACTGACTATAATCCATCATAAGCCTACTTGAATAGTACTATTAAGCACGTCTCAGTAGCTTGTGTTTAAATCGACTTCATTGTGAAAGATGTAAATTGCTAGAGTCATATTCGAGAATGTCACTCAAATGATTTGAGCTGCACATGGGGACAGCTATCCCAACGCAATCTGCTCTAACCCTGTCGACAGAAATCCAGGTCGACCTTCGCACGATCAGATATAATCTTCGTGACTGGAGGATAGGAGACGCTATGTAAATCCATCATGTCATTTATGCATGATTGACGAGAAGGGACCAAAACCCTTACAAATCGTCTTTCAGCTCATTGTAATGTACGAACGAAAGCAATGATGGAGTTTCTATGCCTAATATAATAACAATCAAAGGGTATCTAAGTTTTTGTGCCAATGTGTTCGCAATATTTTTAAGACACAACACCGGAATGTTTAAGGCACAATGTTTATCTAAATTGGCAGTTTTTAAATCAAAGAAAGCCGCCTTTTTTCCCTCTTGCATCAAGATGAGACAGTTACTGTGTGGCGCCTGTCTGTGGAACGAACGGCTTCGGACAGTATAAACTCTCGTGAGACGAGATCGTGATCTGCCGTCCTGCGTGATAGAGAGCAACTAATGATCACGTCATGTCTGATCGTAATCTCGTCAAAACGAATGGCAGATAGAGGGCCTTAGTGACAAGTTTTATCGCCTCGTAAAATACTTCATATACCGGTATCTCCGTAACGGTTACAGCTGTAAAAATTGTAAAATGGCCCTGCTGCTGTCTTGTTCGCCTCCAGTCTGGATAACTTAATGAGTACAACTGTCTTGCTTTTCTCTGGTATGCGCGGCTTCCCTCTGGAAGGATTGTCCACAACAACACCCACCCCAGTACACTGTTAATCAATCGTTCATATCAATTCAATGAAAATATCGATACAAAGGAAGATGGTCAGTTATGATGAAGTGATAAGACATCAGTATATACATATTATTAAAAAGAATAAGCATAGCAAATGCGTACAATCATGAATAAATTAAGTCTGGCCCATTTTCGTCTCGTGTTTTAAAAGCTTTCCTCGGGAAAACAGCAAACTGTTGAATTTCATGAACACTTTTGCGAAGCTGAAAGGCGAACAATGTTTTCATCTGATGGATTGGGATCAATGACTTTGAGATAGTGTACATCGTTCGTATATCGTACGACAGTGGGCAGACAAATACAAAGTGAAATTCATTTTCTACAAGTTCAATACCTCTTTAGATGAACTCAACACCAATTATTTATATTTATAGCTCTGTCTATCTAAGACTCTCCTCTTATTGATAAAATTGTATACATACTTCGCAAGACCTAGAATCCAGTATATTTCGTCATCTTTCATCAACTCAACTTCAGAAAAGAGCAGAATGGT
>LD366747.1:0-11427 GCA_001465055.1 Ptychodera flava | reverse complement strand
TTGTAAACGTTTGTTGGCGATAATACATCCATAAATAACGTGTTACAAATGTGGAGTTTGATATTTCACACTATGATAGTGCGTCATAGAGAATTGTGTCGTTTGTTGGCGCGAAATTAATGTCTGCAAATCACATATGCTTATAGGAAAGCAAAGGTTTTATGTTGACGATCCATCATCATATCTCAAAATCTAACCTTTGTGAACTATGAAAACAAAAATCAGTGTTTTGAAACAACTCCGGTAGACTAGCTCCAAATGAATTGTTCGTACAGATATCTCGAACGGTAAACGTTGCGACAGCTGTCTTACCAAGAGGGACATTTGACTCGCCGTCAGATTAACAGCTCGATATTTTGTACCGTCTACCGTTTCACAAAGTCAAGTTAATCAGCTACGTTATGATTCCCGAAGCTTATGTGCGCGTCACTGACTGAGAATGAAAATAGCTGGAAGACAAGATTAAATGGCATTCTCTATACGAAATGAAAGACTGAAATAGAAATACGTCATGCTCATTTTTATTTAGAGAGAGCAGCAAATTCAGAGGCGTTTTTTGACTCCTGTCCAATATATTCGGCCAGATTAAAGTTCGATAACACCTTCTTTACAGATAATCTAACTATTCGGTTTTCAGAACTAGAATATCACGTAATTATGCTACCTCATTAACAACGTAATTACTCCGAGTCATAATCCACTCTTTACTAGAATAGACTGACATTTGGCATCGTGCAAAGAAGATTGGATGCATCTTTATAAAAATATTAGTTCTGCAAACAGAGGGATGTTATGCGTTGTTGGTACATGTTGTAAATGGTGTGTCAATGTATTTTACGAGAGAAGGAGACCGGATTGACTGTATAGACAGATTAAGACGCACGACACCGCTGTCCGTCTGTTCACGTGTCGCCTAAAATGAGCAACAGCTGCCTGTGAGACTCACGTTTGTAATAAACACACAAATTTGACTGTATGTGGGTCGATGCAAATATACTTTTCTCAGGTACTCCATCGTTCTCGCATTCATATGGGTGAAAGAAGTCAGCCTCTCATTAAGGCAGAACGCGCCTCTGGGACAGCAATTCGGGCTTTCAAATTTTATCAATTCTCTTCTGACCTACTACTTGTGGAGCCTCATTTTAAAGCTCTTGATGAAAGAAAAGTTTTCACATTCATAGTTTTAGTTTTTCGAAAATTGAACATTTTAATTTTTCCTCCATAGAGTTAACACAGTGATGGCGGCCATTTTGAATTTCAAATATCGGAAAATTTCAAGTAATTTGTCTCTCTAGTATCAAAGTTTGGACGGTGACCCCTGATTTTTATTCTTGCTTTGGTAAGAGACTGGTCGGAAGTTTCATTACTTAAAGGAAGGTTTGAGCAAAGGTTTAAGTCTTTCACTCTCGAGGCGCATATTACATTAAAAGATATTTGCTGAGAAGTTTTACCCAGAGGGATTTTTCAATCCATCATGATATTCCTAAGGGCTCCTGAAAATTCTAACGCCTCCATTTTTGCAAATCAAGTCGCAAACGTCGGCGACTTTTAAAAGTGATTTTAATTTCAGGAAATATAACCTACGTATAGGGCAACTTGACACTTTTGGCCCTTGGTAGAAACGTTTACGCCCACTTTTATGCTGTCATGCACAACATGAAAAATCTAACTCTGTATGATCATTTTCTATGTGAGACTGAGCGAGCTTGCCGAAAAGGGGCAGCTGTTATTTATATGGACGTTACCTCAATGTTCGGGGCTCCCGATGGACTGTCTCCATGCCATGGAAATTAAAAGTAAACTTATATTTTGTATTAAGGTAGAATGCGCCTCGGAGACATATTTAGACTCTCAAATTTGAACAATTCTTTTCTGGTCTACCACTTGTGGTGGGGGTGGGGGTTCATTTTGACGCTCTTAGAGTAGGTAAACTTTTCATTTTGTGAAAATCAATAATGTAATGTTTGCCCATACCATAGGCGGCCCAGACGCATTGAGTTTTTCTCACTACTGTTTTTTTTATCAATTCCTCTCCTTTTCTTCATGCTCTGACTGACAGAATAAATAAAATAAATGATAATATAACCTAACCTAGCCTCTTATTTATTTTACACCCCATTTACAAGGACGTTTATCTCTCATATACACATCTTGTAATTAGTGAACACAACTAATTATGCTAATCCGTGGACTTATCAGGGATTTTATGGGTTGGTCAACATTGCGAAAGATAGGAAAAGTAACTAAAAAGGGCTCATTTTTCATTCACTTCTCTATCTTTCTCAATGTTGACCAACCAATAAATTCCTGATAAGTCCACGGATTAGCATAATTAGTTGTGTTGACTAATTAATTACAAGATGTGTGTATGAGAGATAAACGTCCTTGTAATGGGGTGTCAAATAAATAAAGAGTCAAGAGGCTAGGTTAGGTTATAGAATCATTTATTTTATTTATTCCGATCAGTCAGAGCATGAAGAAAAAGGTGAGGAACTGATAGAAAAAAACAGTAGTGAGAAAAACTAAATGCGTCTGGGCCGCCTGTGCCCATACAGTAAACACGGAAACGGCGGCCATTTTGAATTTCAAGATTCGGTATTATAATGTCTCAAATTTTTGCCGAGGAAAATTTGAGGAAAGTTTAAGTCTTACAATTTTGAGGCAAGTATTATACTTTAAGCATCAAATGTACATGTCTTTAATCAGTGAAGAAGTTTCCTCGCATCGAACCCCTGGAGACAATCTGGGACAACAAAGTACATATACGTAGATGGGTCATGAGACCCATAAGCCTGACTTGAAGAGAATGTAAAGTCAGCACGTAAGCTAAAAAAGCGACAGTTAATACTCATAACCCAGATCACATTTTTGCGGCATTTTAGTTCAAAGTACACGATGAAACGTGCACCATATTTCGGAGATCCATTTTGTATCAGAAATGTCATGCATGAGAAATTAACGCTAGCTGCTTTGTCACAACCGTTTCTGTTCAAATAGAGCAAAAGTTGGCGCGAGACGTGACTTTTCCCTCGATAGCTTTGCAAAATAGATAGTTGATGGGTTTTCTATGGAACACGAATAATCGCTGTAGGATTCAAAGGCACTAGATGAAAGTACAGGAGATGATGTAAGCCTCCTCGCCCTTCAGGGCATTTTGTGAATTCATTTCACCAATCAAACACGATCCCAAGACCATTCACGTTGATTTGCCTTGTTATCTGCAGTGCCGCAAAGCATGTTTCGACGATAGCCCGCGCTGAAATTGCGCCACGCTTCAGTTTTCCCCCGTACTTCTCACCTGCGTTGTCATGCTATCAATGGTACGATGAAAGCGCAGTGGCAGCAAATCCCCCAGAGAATGAAAAATTAACGAAGCCCTAAATGTGTATTCCAATTGATGGTATCTTGAAAACTGGAATGGATACACTAATACACAGCGGTTTAATTATCTGATATATGACCAGATAAATATCATACGATGCACTCACACAGCTGGACGTTGTCATTGCTTTTATTAAATTAATTTGGTGTTTCAATAACATCTGCGTGTTCACCTTTGGACACTTTGGGGCTTCATTTGATCAAGTTTGTCTCCTCATCTACTCAATAACACGGTATGTTACAAGTATTTCTTCGTACACAGCGTACCCAAAGGCTACTTTTAATTGTGATTTCTCATGAGGACGACGTTGCGCAATGGGTAGTAGACATCACTTTCTAGCAGGCAGGGGCCCGTGACGTTACGACCAGTTACAATGATACCATGGATCGGAAGACAGAATCATATGGTTTTTTCCTAAGTTTTCTGCTTTGTTGTTGGAGCATCTGTTGTTGTGTTTGTTTCGACGCCTTTCTCTGGCAAATGAAAGACGAATGAAAACTGCAGTGAAACTACTTTAGATAACTGGCCCCATTCGAAACAACGTACTCCAAGCAACTGAGATCTCCCAGAGTTGAAATATTGAGACACTTAAAGGGATGCAGTCGTCGGAACTGCGCGTGTGCAACTATCTTGTTTACAAACAATGCATTTCATGCATGATATTAAGATGCATCGAGTCAACAAAGCTTCAACATTTAAATTTTACGATATTCATTGTTAACTAACATGCTTAACTTTCATTAATCAGCCATGTACCCTAGATACAGTATTTACATCGGTCGTAGGGGGTCCCTGGCAACGCACATGCAGATTCGGACGACTGCCTTCCTTTAATGTTCAATACAATTTATATGAACGAGTAATGTTGAGAAAAGCTTATGAAAACAGAATTGAAAATGATCTTTAATGGTTGTGTCAGCATGTCTATTCCATCTCTGATGCATCAGGAAGCTGGTTTATTGGGTTCTATTCCATCCGAGTACGTTTATCCTAAATCAAGTAAGCCGGTCGTGATTGTTGTAATTTATTTATGTCCAAACCTTATTGCCTAAAGCGCGAAAGCTTAACGACAGCAAGGAAAGATTGATTTGACATGGGAAAGACACAACTGGGAAATATTCGAGAGAGGCTTCGTGAATGCCGAGCTGCATCGGTAAATAAGAATAGTTGAAGCAACCTTCAACTTACAGCAATAAAAGTGTAATTCATCGTGATTTCTCTGAAATCGGTCTTTCCTTGTTCATGTGATCAAAAATGAGGTAATTCATATTATCAATACAGAGTGACATATGCTTGCATTTAATGTTTCATTTCAATCTTCAGTTTATTCCAGTCCGTCTGATATTTATGTTGACATTTGATTCGATTTGAAGAAATATTGTCATCATCCCGGCGAGAAGTCTTGTAAATGTAAGAACTGGATTGATACGGCCATACGGAGAAGGCAGTGTTCACAACTTGTTTTACGATGAAGGGTGTCGGTTAATTCACCCGAGAAAATTTACGACCCAACTCATGGTTCGGTGTGTATTCACGTCGTGTAGCTACGATGTCAATTTGAGTCGAAACTAGGTGCCGCGGAATTCGCCCAGGGTGACGTATGGGACTTGAACAGATTATAATGGACACAGATACAAATATATACTAACAATCAGACGCAGTTGTGAAGCGGCCTGGTGTTCATGGAATAGCTAATCGTAAAAGAAAAAAAAACAGTAGTTTGATTTTGTCAATCGTTTCGTGTTGAAAATTGCCAAAATTTTTGTCATCAATTTATTCTATGAAGGGAGACACTCTGTAGGGAGTCGATGTTTTCCCCTTTGTGACCCAAATGTTGTCATGATATAAATGAGCGACTTTACAAGAACACCAGATAGTGAGAGAACGGCAGTGGCTGCGAATGCGGAACCCATTTACTTTATTGATGGAGACATCCACTTATCTGACAAGTAATGCTAAACTAATGGTGTTTATGTGTCGCACAAACTAAATACCAAAGCCCTTTCACAATTGAAAAAGTTCATATATGTACAAAGACATGAAGTATATATAGTTTCTAGATATTATATACAACAATATGGACATGCAAACTTCTTAAAATTAAAAAGTCACGAATTTCAGAACGCTAAACAGTATTCAAGACGCTTTTCAGAGTTTATTGCAGGGTATTTTCCTTTTGTTCAAATATGACCCAAAACTACATCTTCCAAATTTCGTTCGTACTCTTAAGTCTAATGTCGCCTGACTTTATCCCATTAAACGTGTTTCCTTTTTAGGAAATGCATGAACACCTAAATGATATTGTTTGTTTGTCATTTATGTTTCCAACGAGTTTACTGGAGTCGGCAACTAGACTGGCAATTTTAACTTGATATTTAGTCTCAATGTTTCTGTTGCGGCACAGGGGGCTGTCTACATGTCCGTCCCCAGGGGTGGGTAGGTGTTTCGTTGTATCGCTAATAAAGATATATTCTACCAACCTTTGGTGTTTCGGTCTTAACTTAGCACTGCCCTTGACAATCTTGCGTATACGTTTTATCAACATGCTGCGTCTATTATCTGATGAGTTTGAGTGCCTAATTAGCCAAAGTAATCAAGGGTAAATTACTAATCTGTGGACGCTCTCACCAGATTATCACCGGATTAAATTTGACAAAGTCAATAACGAACGCACCAGCAAGGTATACCTTGCTGGTGCGTTCGTTATTGACTTTGTCAAATTTAATCCGGTGATAATCTGGTGAGAGCGTCCACAGATTAGTAATTTACCCTTGATTGCTTTGGCTAATTAGGCACTCAAACTCAACAGATAATAGACGCAGCATGTTGATAAAACGTATACGCAAGATTGTCAAGGGCAGTGGCAGAAACACCAAAGGTTGGTAGAATATATCTTTATTAGCGATACAACGAAACACCTACCCACCCCTGGGGACGGACATGTAGACAGCCCCCTGTGGTTGCGGTAACATCTGGTCCATTGGGATTGTGTTCGCAGCTGTGGCAATGAATACTGTACGAATTGTATTTAAAAAAACCTTCATGATGACTTGCACAGCACAAAGAAATTCAGAAGTAGGGGGTGCTGAACGCAAACGCAGAAATGTATGCAGCCTTGACTGTGCAATTTGAATGAACAGTCAATCCTAAGTTCTAATTGACGAGCTCCTCAGAACTGTTCAATTCAAATCCAAACGTATCGCTAAGAATGTCACTACAAAAGACAAATAAGTGAGCGAAATAATTTGAGGAGACTGTAAAATGTTGTGTTGCCTTCAATTTTAGCTCTTGATAGCATAATGGCCTTTATGAAAGATTACCAGACATTTAGCAAGACAAAAACAGTCACGTGATGCATCGTCACATTTCCCTTTTAAGCAAATTTAGACCCTCGCTCACGTCATATTTTAAGGTCGAAAGGAACACAAAGTAGAATGCCTCTGTTAACAGCAAGCATCCGCACGCGCACCTCGATTCAAGATCTCTCCGGTATGAACCCTTATAGCTATGTCTGTTTAGGTTACGTAAACACGATGACTTGGCGTCCCCAGTTAGCCATCCATTCAAGTTCGGTTTGGGACATGACAGCGGCAGAGTTTGTATAGTCTGCAGTGTACAGCCTGATTCATCAGTCGGTAAATACCGCACTCTCTGGGGCATACGCCCCTATACAAAGTCGTAAAAAACTTTCTAAGATGGGAAAGAATAACCTTGGAACGTCTTTAAAATGTGTGTCTTGGGTCACGGATGACTCTGATGGTTGGGATGAGGTGACAGATAAAAAACTTTTTATCAATGCAACTGTCCGGGTTGCTAATGGGGACGGAGCGAACGCCAAATGAGATGAAACATCGAAGAGAAAGGCTTCTTAAACGCGCGATATTTGTGCGTGTGAAACGTAACTACAGTAGACGACATTACCCGGGGGAAACAACCACGCAGATGTCTTGTGTGATTATGTTTCACAGGTCGAACCTGGATTGTGTTGGGAATGCAAATATCATGTAGGGCAACGTAGCCTGCATGAGACTGAACGGTTAGATGTACTTGCCACGGCAATGTTTGTTCTGGTCGCCTTTCCTGGAGACGATCAACCATTTAAATGTAAATGATCCTGCTAGACTTACAAGCAGTTAAAGACGGTTGATGTAATGGCTCCCCCCGAAGGTAGGGACATTCCGCAAGTCCCACTGACGTAAACTGGAGTCCTGTCACGTCACTAGATACCCAAAGCGTTCCTGACGCCCTCCTTTCGGAAAGTCAGGAATGCCCACTATTAATACAAACTCAGTGAAGCATTAAGATCCTTGAATAAGCATGGCTTTCAATTATCGACATGAAATTGGATTTTACAGTTTTCGATGACCGCGTTTCAAGCACCCTACTTCACGCGAAAAGTCTTTCCCTGAACAACTATCTCACCGTAAGCTACACAAAAATAGAATTCGGACAAGGAGACATCGATAGCCAACTTATATCAGGCGAAACTTGTCATTATAAAGCACTTCCGGCAGTCGGAGATATTGAGGTTAACCCGTTCGAGTTTTTATATATATATATATATATATATATATATATATATATATATATATATATATATATATATATATATATATATATATATATATATATATATATATATATATAAAGAGACACAGAGACACAGAGACAGAGACAGACAGAGACAGACAGACAGAGACAGACAGAGACAGACAGAGATAGATCATGGGAATGTCTAACCGGTATCAGGACAATCCATAGAAGCCGGAAAAGCAAGAACATTTATTTTTTAACGTTGAAGAATAACTTGTTGTTCACTCTGCGAATTAAGCTAATAATTGCTATCGCATAAGGAAAAGAGAATAGTCCATACAACTTTGCAGTCTATCTTGCCTTGGAAGATTTGGAAACGAAAAGTTTACCTCGGAACAACCTCTGACATATTTTACGTACTGTCCTTCTTGTACAGTGACTTGAATTTTCGAACATTGCATAGCATTGCATTGCATTTTTGTACACTGTAACAGTAACTCTTAATTTACTTTTGTCAAAAAGCAGTAGTATCACTTACATAGGCAAATCTCGAAACGAATTTCAGCATTTGAATCGCTCAACTCATTTTCCCTCTCTATAGTCCAATCATAGATAGTGAAGCAGCTCTACTGTCTATGGTCCTATTCATATATTGCATTGTGCGACTTGTACGATTTTACGACAGCTCTAGATCTCGCGTGCAATATCCAGGGAAGAGCAAATATCCTTAGAAAAATATCTGACCATACGCTTTGAAGCATAAGACAACATAGTATATTTTAAGTTGTTCCGTCAGTACATGCATTCGACGTTAGATTGACGTGGCGTCCAGTGTGTACTTTGTGAACAAAAGTCAATCAGCGCCTTGGGTATAGTAGCTCTCTTCTACTACTGGAAATCATCGCTTTCAGACAAGGCTACACTTTGATGTATAAATCAAATACAAAGGTCCCGACAAATATTTTAGTTGATATTGCTAAGATCAGTCATAATCCGTGCTCTTTATCAGAGTTAGCTTTCATCACGAATTTCTAAATCATAAGCTTACAACATTTCATGCTTTGTATCCGCAGTTTACGATGGTACAAACTTGATTTAAATTTTTAGAGAAAACAACGTAACAAATCTCAAAAATTAAAAAGGTAAACAAAAAATATTATTCAAAGGTGCATAAATGATAAGATAAAATATGAGCGATTCATAAAAATGTCTAAGCTTGCGGTCACAGTAAGAATCTTTCACATGGGTAACATGCAGTATATTTGGTCACTTACCTCAGCGCTATCGTTTTCCATTTTAGACGTGTATCCAATACTTATACTACCATAACGAAATGGCGTTAGTCATAAGTCATTCCACGACTTACATTTTACACAGGGGCCTACTACGGCGCGCCAAATGTTTCAAAAATATTTATCGATTCAGTGCAAAAATAAACTGTCTCTCTCAATTGAAATAAAAATTTGGTCTCATTAGGCAGGAAATAAGTAAGAAAGTATAATTAAAAAACAAAAGACAGAAATGTCATTTAATACTTCATTTTTACTTGAGAAAAACTCTTTTAAGCGTAATTAGGAAATAGACAATTTTCAACGATTTGAAAAAGTCATACATCCATACTTATCGACATACATACACGTATAATAGTTCGCGAAAAAGGTGCAATGAGTGCTGATTTTACAAAAAAAAACGAAAAATATGTTATACAGTGATACGTCCACAAAATTCACAAGAAAATCACTAAAAATCACTACTACCACTCGGAAAAAATAGTACAAAAAATAAAAACGTGAACCACATACAGAAAATAATTATAAAAGAATCAGACAAAAAAAGCCATGCATACATAAAATTATTTATGTACTTCAGAAAATTAAAAAGCACTACGTCTCATAATAAACGTATTATAGATAATCAAAAATATAATATGAATCACCAGCCGCTTTGACAGTAAAGAGAGAAAATCGGTGAAAAAATTCGGCATTGATGGCTCTAGACAAAAGTGGATCTCATCTACAACAAAATAAAATAAAATAAAATAAAAACGAAAAAAATAAAAAATGCCTTGAACAGAGATACAAAAAAACGCGTGGGCCTGTGGAAAGAAAAAATAAATGAGGACTCGCCACAGCAAAAAAAAAAGGAAAAAAAAAGAAAAAAACGAGCACTCGCCACAGAAAAAAAAACAACAAGCCCGAAATTACAATTATTTTATTCAAAAAACTCATGGTTCACGTTTCCTTCGATCGAAGAATCCCCAACAGCGGGGAATCCGATCACCACATACTCCAATGTTTGACGAAATATTAATTGAGCATTTCAGTGATAACGTGACATTTTGAAACCTAGCTCTGTTTGGCTGTGCCCTGCTCTACTTGAAACCATACTTGATGAAATGAAGTGGGCAATATCACCTAAAGAACGTCCAAGCTAACAGTGAATAGTTCCAGAGAGTCAAGTTAACTGAGCCAATTTCAGGCAGTCCACAGGTCAGATCACGAGCGAGACGTACAACCCATGACCCTTCATATAGCAACACTGCGAACACATCGATGCCTTAGGCGCGGTATGGCAGGGAGCCCACTGTAGGCCTTCCACCGAGCCGCACTGTCATCGCCGTTTGGCCTACATGATTTCTACACAGTTTTATACGTATGGTATGTTGTGGGTTCGAACCCGATTGAAAACTAGCCGTATAATTTATACGTATGGTTCGATACATCGGGTTCAAATACCATGATAATAAACCACCTCGTTGTTTGCTAATTCCTCGTCTATCCTCAAAGATCACCCAAATCATGATAAAATGAATAGTTTTAAAGAAATCTACCGCGTGTTGAGAGAACGTCCATCGTTTTCCGTGTTCGACAAGACGAGCGACGCAACTGTACAAGCCTTACGACTACGAGTATGGCGAGAGTGTCCGGCCTTCGCAACGCCAGACACTCTCACTATACTCGCAGTGCTAGACCGGCACATACACGACATGTCGATCCCCATTGCAGAAATCTTTATATCCACACAGTCCAATATATGGAGCTACGATATTTGTGCAGTAGCCTATACATAGCTCTGGGTGGCAGGGATGGGCTGTGAGTTACCGGCGTTATACGGCCAGGCCGTATAACGCCGGTGTTATACGGCCTCGCCGTATCCGGTAACTCACAGCCCGGCCTTGCTGCGGTTCCGTAGCCCTACCACTCCCTTTGCTGGTTGTGTTGAGCTACAGTGTACCGAGAAATAGCGGCTGCTTGATCAGTGTTTGTCAAGTCGGGCGCGTTTGCGTTCTACAGGTACTAGTGAAAACGTTGCCTCGAATTTAAACGGAGTGTTTCAGCCCGAGTATTTTTGCCTTTGCCACATTCCGTTTAGAGGCTAAACCCACGGGATACGTGTGTGGTTCGATACATAGCGGCCGCTGCTAGCTTTGCATGGCAGGGCTGTGTGTTACCGGCGTTAGGGACTGGTCAGTTTCTTCGGCCTGGGGGGGGCCGGTGGATTATTTTTTGCCG
>LD366741.1:0-21518 GCA_001465055.1 Ptychodera flava | reverse complement strand
TGCTGGTATATTAGTGAATGTACTATTAAAATGGAGATCAGTATGTTTGAAGTACATGTAACGTGGGGTGTGCAAAGAGACCATATGCTCACGATTTTTTTTGTGGTCACTCCAATCAGCATTGGCGTGTAGAGTGATGCACAATGAGTATTAATCACTGATAAAAGGCAATCTGTAGCTAGTGTCTCATATCGCTTGGAGCATGTCTGTATCAGCCCCGGATCAAATTTACCAGGTAGTGCCTCCGCAGCTGACTGGCTGACGACAGGATTTGTGAAAAGTTGCGTTATTTGCGACGGATATTTGTACCGCTACTTTATCTTTCGGCCTGTGATTCAGAAAAGGTGATTTCTTATTTTTTCGCGACAAAAGAAGGTCAGAGAAAGAGGGAAAAAATGCGCGAGCTGGGAAGCAGTACAAGCAGCCATATGAACAAACGCTTTGCACCCTACGTACGGATGGCTAAACTTTGTCCGGGAAGACATGGCAAAGACGGATCAAGCAAGGATAATTCAGTTTCAGCATTGTATTGTAACCACTATCAATCATACTGGTATTACGAAGAGATCCCAGGTAACACAGATATAAATATCAATCGCTGAAATAATATACTAATCTTAATAACGGTTGCTCTGTAAGTACTAGTTGAGCTGCAGATTTTCTGATGGATTTTCTGATCACACATTTGTTTTTTTTTTTAAATTGTAAGCATTTGGATGCAATGTTTGTTGAAAGGAGTTTTGGTCGGCTTTGTCTCTCAAGCCGGAGCTGTAGTCCTCAGCTTGGCTGAATATTCACAATGGAGCTAATTTGTCAGAAGGTCAGAAGTTAACACCAGTCTGCCAATTCTTTGAAAACTGTTGTGGATGCGAACAAAAGCCCCGATATAATTTCCCATTAAGGGCTGGAAGTGAACATTGTCAAGGACTTTTCTTATGGAACTTAGCTTTACCTTTCAAGATAAAAACATAGAAGTGGAGGATGAAATCCCTGCAAATGTTTTCTCTCTCAAGTAGGCTTACTGCTCCTTAAAAATTCAAACCTTTGTTCAAAACATATTCTTGAGTCGCTCATCGGCTACAGTGACAATATTTCAGTCTATGATACTCCAAATCTTTTTTTCGTCTTTCATTTTTTGTTCTTTCACAAGTTTTGCTTTAAGAAATTAGTTTCATTATGAATTGTTAGATGGCTTTGATGTGCTCGCAAATTTCTGACTTTTCTCTATCTGAGTTCATAGCGTTTTCGTTGCTTATGTTGAAGGATGACTGTTCAAGCTACTCCAGTATGATTATCAATATTTCTCAAGATGATGTAATTTGTATCGTTTGCACATAAAATTTCGAAGAATGGTCAGAATTCCTCTGAGTACAGAAGGTAACCCAGCAATATTAACCTTTGAGTGCTGTAATTTTCCCACCAAATTTTTACTGCAACATTTTACCATTTTTATGAATTTTTCTTAATTTTTTTTTGTTAATTTTAGATCAAATGGACATCACACTGCATAGTTTTTCACTAACATTTTGGCAAAAATATGAAAAAAAAATTGACTTGGTTATATTTTATAAAGGCAACAAAAATTGACTTAAGCACTCAAAGTGTTAAAAAGACATCAATATTGTTGTTAAGACAGTTGACTAGTTCAGCTTTGTTCTGTGTTAGATTGAGAAAGGTTTGGTGTCAGCATCTGTGCAAGCAGAAAACAATTCCAGATGTTTCTTTAATTCAATCATGTGCACTTGATTTTTGGTTCATTTTGTTCTTAAAAAAACGAAACAATGGAAATAATTTCCATTTCCGATTTGAAAATTTCCAATATTTGAAGAAGGAAACTTTTGTCATGGCAGGTTAGAAAATTGTTGGCAGAGTTGAAATGTGAGAAATACTATAAAAATACCTTGAAAAAGGTAAAAAAATTGTGCTGTTCCAATAACCTGACCTACACGTACCCTAGTTTTTACCTGCCGACCCGAGACTTTTTAGAGCTACGTAAATGCAGAAGTAAAAAAAAAGAACCCATAAAATCACATGTTCGTTACCTTATGTTTGATTTTTGCTTGAACGATTTAATGTTTTTATTCCCGTTATATTTTATGATACATTTTCTGGAAATGTTGTGGCCAGTGTTTGGTTGTCCTGAACTCTTGAAAAAAGCGTATTTAAAATTAGAACTACTTTGGAAAAAAAATCCCTCACTGCCTACCTACCCTATTTTTGAAAACCATATTATCGGAACTGCACAATTTATTTTCTTTTTGGCCGAAGCTGCATGATGTTTTTAGCATCTGTGGATTTACGGTACATGATTGCAATAAGCAGGTTTTCAATTTAGCTAGAAAAATATACTAACTATACATATAGCCAATGTGGGGAAAAGCTCAGACTAGCAGCATCTTAAATTAGCAAATCGACAGACTTAGCTAAATTGGTTAAAAAGTGATGTTTGGTAAACACTGTATATCCAACTTTTTCTGCGAGTAATGTATTATAGTGTTACCAATAAATCTGACCCAAAATTTGTGTAAAGTGGAACTATGTAACTGTGTGTGATATGCTGTTTTGTGCTGTTTGTGTGGTTTGCAGACTGATGTTTAAACAGTATAAATCACTGCTGTATGCAAAAGCATAGCAGTGTTATGGAACTTTGTAGAAAAACATTACATTGTGTCCAGTGACTAAATCATACCACTTATCTCTCTGATTATTTCTTGACAAGAGAAAAGTAAAATTTTCTCATCAACTACTATCATTAATAATGAAATCAAGCCAATTAATATTTTCTTTGGTTGGCTCAACAAAGTGTAACAAAAGAAATATTTGTTTACTAATCAACAATTTTGTAATTTTGTCTTCTGCTTGGATCAGAATACTCTTATGGTGTTTCTTAAAAATTTTTGCAGCTGCCTAACAATACAGGGTCAGGGTTTGTTATCATGAAAACAATCAGGACTTTGTGATTTTTAAGATTGTTTTAAGAAGAACTTCCAAACTTACATTTCTAATGGCTGTTGCACTGCATTGAAGTGGATACCAGTAGCTTGGTTTTGCCATTTATAAGAATGGTTGCTGTCTGTGAGAGGTGTTACAAACCTTTTAGTTCCAGCTTTGTGACAAATAGCCACTCTGTGTGTCCCCTGCACTACAAAGATTACAGTTGTCTCAATAATCAAGATGTTTAGTTGTTTTAAATTCTGGAATGGTAAACATTAAGGGTCAGTACCTGCAACTGTTTGTCATTTTTATCCCACTATTTGTGTTATCAATATCGACTTCACTTTCTGGATCCAACTCTCAAAGCATGTTGAGATCCACAGTGTTGAGCATGTCAACTCAACTTGTGTGTAAACTGTATTGTTCCCTTGACAAGTGAATTCTGGTCTGGACTAGAATTCAGATGTCAACAATCGCAGTGCTTCTTGCATGTATAGACACTGTGTGATAGCAAGCTAAATAGGGAGTTTTCATCGTGCTCTGGGCAGTGGTACAATAACTTTCAACTGACATACCAAGCAAACTTAGCAAAAAAGCATCGATAGTAACAGCTACTGGCACCCTAACCTGTTCACCCCCAATTTGCTATATACAGGTCCACAATTACCATTGATAACAATGGGTTTGGGCCAAACCATGGTGGTGAAAGGGTTAAAGCAGCACTCCTCAATCCAGCATTCCAGCATCAGTGGTTGTTGACACTTACTGCTTTAAGTGATGTGAACCATTTTCCTGCCACCTAGTATTACTTCCCCATCTTCCAAGTCAGTAGAAAGCAGTATTGAGACAAGACCATATCTAATGTTCACCCATGTGACTTTGTCTGTTTTTAGCAGCTTTAGTCTGTACAAATCATGTTTACTGTATCTCTGTTTTTAGGGCCGTCAGATGTTAAGTATTTTGTTAAAATGCACCATATGGGACATGTTTTGCTTCACAAGTTCAATCAACTTGACCTGATGGTGAAATATGAACTTGGCATGTTTAATCCTTCATTGTCGTTTGAAAGTTTTGTTTAATTAATCAGTTTCAGAGATAAAGATGATAAAAAACCTGCCCCTATAAATGTTTCGCATTTTGTTACAAAGCCAGTGTTTGATGGTTTTTGACATACAACCTAGTTGTGATAGAAAATAATTTTGATCAAGTCATGTTGGATGATGAAACAGAGACAATGGTTTTATAAGGAAAGATAGAACACAGGGAGGTGAGAGTCAATATTGTTAAAGAATAATTTACGTCTCACAATTTTTGGAAAATTTCCTTCAATCACTTTTCATATTGGTCTCACCACACTTCAAAAACAGCTTAATGTCACACCATAGTATAGAGCTGTGAGTTTGTCTTTCAAAAACCAAAACCAAGTCTCCAAAAGTGTCAACATTCAACATCACTATCTGCCGTTTTTGCAGCTACCACTCTTGTTTTCAAAGGCTCTACCACTGAAAGCAGATATTACCAGCATATCTTGTTACTCTCTCCTCTTTCTCAAATGACAATTTACAGAAATGTTTATCCAAGGTCAACTCTAAGTAATTCACAAAAAGTAGTTAAAAAAACGTTCTTCTTTCTTCCTCATCAAAACATTGCCATAAAATTTATATTTTAATCTCTCTCCGATTCCCGATTCTGGATCAGCATAGATGTAGCAATCATGTCCACCTAGCAACACGTCAACCTGTCAATCATGTCTACCTAGCAACAACTGAAATGTAAATGATAGTGTTTTACGACAGTTCTTAGTAATTTACAAATAGGAAAAAATCTTTCATGTAGGTTAATGGCAAGAATGGCAAGTTAGTTGTCAGCACTGTTTGTAATTTCAGTTTTTGTTTAGACTAATACGGCTATTGGAATTGTCATTTTGAGGGTCCAGTTTTTATTTTCTGTGTTTGCAGATGGCTGTGGCTTTACTTGTTAGATCATGGCGTGAAAATGTTATGAAGTTTTGGCAAATTAAATTTGTGGCTATGATGTCACAAATTTAGAGCTTTTGTGATAAAAAGCACTTCTACCCTTTCTGATATTTTTAACTGTTTTTGCAGTACACTGTCGTGATATCACTGTTGGGGCAAGTATTTTGTATTGTATCAAAGTTAGTTGTGAATTGACTGTTCATAATTAGGAAACTTTTATTCATTTTACAAGAGAGTGTATGCTATCTATTTTGTTGATTAAGTTGTATGTAGAGAAATACCTTCAATTTTATAGTTAAAAGACCGCTTTATTGTACATCTTTGAAAGACTTAATTTTAAATTTTGGGTATTTTTTGTTTTTGTTTGTTTTCAGGCCCACCTAGCAGGCTGGTAAAGGATGAGTTTGTTCATGAATGTGTACAAGTGGAGGGGGGTCCACCGGGTACCAGTAACGGCAGCTTACAAACAATACAACACACGCCACAGCCAGGTCAGCTGGCTCACCCACCTCCACCTTCACAGAGTGATGGCTTTACAAACCGACCTACGATATTACCACCCCACAGCACAGGTGAGATATCTCCTATCTTGATTACAGCGCCTTGGGTTGATGACATTCGAGTGATGAGAGACGGTGCCATGATGTTGTCCCACTGTATTCAGACAAATGGTGTGATGAAATAAAGACAGTGCACAGAGACTAAGATATCAGTTTCTCATGAAATGAACTAAAAAATGAATGCATTTTGTATCATTTTCATGGCAAAATGTGTTTTTTTTTCTCTTTCGTTGTCAAATCAGTAAAGCAATATGATGTATTCAGGCTGATGTATTTTACTCTAAACATCTGCAATAATGAGGATACATTTTTTGTTCATCGAAATCCATGTAAACTGATTGCAAAATGATTGTATTCTCCACCCCAAGTGAAATGCTTTCAGTTCCTTTCATACCATTTACCCAGTATGTACATGTAGGTGTTACAAGGCCATTGAAAAACAGTCAGGCTAGACCAACCTGTGGTGAGTTGTGAATGAAAACCAAACAGTCATTAGTCTTCTGAGTGCACAGATGGTGTGTTGAAACACTGAACTGGTGACGCCACATTGTGAATTTGTCATCAAAAAATGTTGAAACTCAGTTCAAATCTTTTGATATCTTGTGTTGCTCTGTTTTGTTAACTTTCTCCTGAACAAGTCAAGTTTATCTCTCAAGTGTAGATCCATTCCTGACTAAACTTGAAGACTGACTTCTCATAGACTTCAAAGCAGTACAAGTCCAGCATGCTACATTATCACAACCCAGTAATCTACAGGTTTCCTACACTCCTGAAAAGTCCTGAAAAGTCCTTGAATTTTAAAGCTTCTTTGAAAGTCCCGGAAAACTCCTTGAAAATGAAATTGGGTCCTGGAAAGTCTTGGAAAATTGATAATTTGGCAACAATTTTTGAAAATGACAAGATCATCAGTTGTGATTTTGTAAAAATTATATGTAAAATGATACATAAAAATGAAATGTGTCAAAACTATATCTTGAATGGCATTTTTGATCACAAAGTCCTTGAAATTCCACAAATATTAAGCGACTGTGAGTAAATGGACCCTGAATCAAAGACTTACAAGTGTGAAATTTAAAAAACCCCAAAATTATTATAATAAATGTAACCAACAACATGGCTTTACAACCGACATGCAAAGTATAACATAACTTTGTGCTTGCTCTAGTAAGATTGTAAGTAAGCTAGTAAGTTAAGCAGACTTTATTTGATAACGACGGTAAAACTTGACTAATGATAATATTTCCAGTGGCCCTCACAAACGTTAAGATGGGCAAAATCCAAAAGCTACAGTAAACAAAGACAAGAAAAGTAAAAAAGAGACAAATAACAAAATGGTACAAATAAAATAATATGAGAAAACTACAAGTCAAAATTAAAACAGTTCAGTGTAAAAGTCCTTTGAAGACGTTAAAAGATGTCAATACATGTTCAAATTTGTTCCATCGTGTAACTCAATGTAACTGATGTTTAATGAATTCTGATAGAAACCATGATTTATTTTGAATATCGTGAATTGCTGTAATCTCATTGTAAAATTGTGAAAGGCTCTGCTCTAGAAAATCTTTGAAAATGGTTGTTTGGTATTGATGTGAAGACAGTGTATCAGGAGATGAACAAGTGCTTTATATTCTTATGTGGATGTACAGTACCTGTCCCGTGAAGTATACACATCTAGTGTGGCTATCAATGGTAATAGTATGATTGTATAAGCCATTAATACAGTGATGACTTAAGAGTGGATGCCATATCCTCCACATTTTGGTTTCATGATAAGATTTAGGTTTTTTCCATATCTGTGATTAGCAGACAGTGATAACGATATGACATTTCAATTTCACATCATCACATTTTGACAAATTGATAAATGCAATATAAACGTCATCAGTGGCCAGCAATATCGTCATCCAAATCTCCAATTTTCAAAGAATATGGTTTGATTAATTTTGTGATAGTTTGATGCCGTGCAAGATACTCCGTCCAAAATGAAATTGGTTTTTGTCTGAAGCACGATTAGATACCCAAGATTGAATATTAACTTAAGTGCCTAGAAAATTGGACATGATCACTCTTGCCTGAATGATTTATGGCAACTTTTGTGTGGTTCTTGAGAATCACAGAAAATGTTAAAGAAAAACAACATTTTTTGTTGATTGCAAAGCTTGCATTAGGAAGTTATAGTGACTTCGCGATATGTGACCAGTAAATGTGTTGTATGGAATGTTGACAAGGTTTACAACTTTCTGCTATCCTTGTATTAGATTGCATGTCTTTATGTTTGGAAATTTTTAATCTATCGTCACGCTATCACATCACATTTTTTCCGTTGGAAAATTAGTGTTGAGATGAAACCATAAAATGTAATTGTACTGTTACCAGCACAGAACGTTGTACTAACTGATACATCAGCCAATCATGCCACAGAGTATAGGGTACACTTCTGTAGAAATATAACCTGCATTTATGTTGATAAATAATGGTTTATGACTGCTCAAAGTAGCAATGAAAGTCCAGTGAATATTATTGCATTTCCAGTTGACTTGACTTCCAACTGGCTAAAAATTGACATGTTGGAGATAGAGTGTCAAAGATGGTGACTCATTTCTAGTCTACTTTTGATCAATTGTTATCAACATTCACAACAAGGCAATATTTTACTCTTTCTTCATCATATAATGCTGAATATTTACCTATATTGTATACTGGCATATTGAGATGTGATGAGTCCATGTGAGCTACTGCTTTGACCTGAACTAAGGCAATGTTAAGTGATATTGACCCTCATCAGGTCAATAAACATTGGTGTCAACTGTTGTGTAAAGCACAGCAAGAACTCTCATGACAGCATTGATTGGCACATTTTAAAGTGAAACAAATTGATATCAAATCACTTCAAGGGCATTGTAAATATTCTGTTACTCACAACTATTGTGTTTGCAATTGACCTTTTATCAGATGCAGACATCAGTTTTACCAACTGTGAATTTATGCTGAATACTGCACAGCTAGCGACATGTCATATGATGAGAGACATGAAAAAGTCACACTGATTCATTTAACATGATAGACCAATAAAAAGTCAGATGATGTAGCGCTTCTGATATTTGCATGGCATTCTTGCATGATTAGCCAATCAGGGACTGAGCAAAATGTCTACCAATCAAAATTACTCACCAATGAGTAACAGACTTTTCTATTTGTTCAGAATAGAATTAACTTTACTGCAGTGAAAGTAATATCATAGTGTTGTATTTTTTCTTAAAATTCACAGGAAAATATTGTAGTGGAAACTCATATTTTCTTGTCACACAATCAGTCACCTCAACACGATTGTGTCTGCAGCATTGTCTATGGCATGAAGTCAATAATATTACTTAAATGCTCTCTTTGAAGAGCAAATAATTGTCTTATTGACTGTGGCTGATAGCAAATGCAGGATACAGGAGTATTTTAACTGTTGTTATTCCCCACCCTTAGATGTTGGAAGTCCGCCCGGCCAGCCAGTCTCGGTCAGTGTTTCCAGCATAGCTGGATCCAACGGTTTCATAGCTAGTGACAGTATGCAGCCTGGCCCCTCTCACATGGACCCCAGTCAACAAAGTGAGCAACCTCCCCTTCACATGTATCAAATGTTATCTTCCACCCCTCCAGGGGTACTCTGTGTTACGGCTTTTACCATATCATTTACATCGTCTTTCTGGATCTTTCTGCAGTTGATGGAAAATTTCAAAATGTTTACTTTGTCCAGTCATTTCAACTTGAAATGTTGCAAAATTTTTGAATGCTGACTTTTGTAGAAAGAAAACCTTGAAAAGACAGATTGCATTTCTCAAATGAGTTTGCACCCTTTTCAGTCAGATCATTTATGAGGGATGATTTTAGAGTATGTAACCACAATTCTGAGGATCTACAGCCAGCTTTGGAAAAGAGTTTTAGAACTGAATGAGAAAACTGTCTAATTAACTCTCAAGTTGATTTTGTTGATTCATCACAATCATCTACAAAAGTCAGCAACTGTCTCTAAACTGTCCAAATTTCTTGGGCTAATGTGCAGCATCTTGGAAGCTGTTATTCAAATGGTTGGCTGAATCTTACCATTGTCACTGAATTATACACAATAGACTCCCTAAGTTGCTGTTAATAGTGACAATCAACCAATCAGATATAACCTTCCGAGCCTGCTGCACATCAGCAGGATTTCTTCATTGCTGCGTTTGTGCCCAGCATGTTTGCTATTTTTCTGGTACTACCTGCTTTTAGCTTAAATGGCAAAGGCTTCGTCTTTGTCTTCGCACTAGTTCATATAGATTTCACTTTTTTCACCAAGCTCAATATATGCAGCGGAGTGTTTGGCTCTTCTATTGGCTTCCACCCTCTGGCAAGATTGAGAGCTCCCGCCTGTTGTCATAACAACCATCCAAGATTTGTCTGACTTGGAAATACTGTAGTACCATCGCTGCTTGCTGCTTTGCCTATGTGCTGCATTAGATGGATAACACTGCCTCATAATGCTTATGGTGTTGTCATTGCTTGGTATAGTGCCTGTCTTGTTGTTCACTGTGTCAGTATTTGTTCTTGCTGCCTGGAATCTAGATTGCCAGTCTAGCCACCACACCTTGACCGATGCCTCTGCCATCATTGTCACCCATTATTGTGGCTTTATGAATGCTGTATATTATCAAACCAAGATAAATCCCTAATCTTGCATATGGCTGGTATGCATTCAGTGTTTGGCATATGTTGCTCAGTGCACATGCTCTGTGAACTCCCAATTACTATGCTGGGTCACTATTGTCTCATACATCGCTCCATGCTATCTGTTCTCTTTTAATGTCCTGCGTATTCAGCTTGTGAATTATTTACTGTATGATAAAAACTTTAATTTCAATTCGCACTAACCTAATGATATGACTAGCTCAATCACACTCATTGCTTGTGCTTGTGTTGCTCGGTTGTGAATAAAAATTGTAGCATTTCTGTGATACTGAGCCAAAATCTTGAGTTTTCTGTTTTGTTCAAAACAGTTCGGCCCTATTGATATATATTTTAAAATTCACCTTAAGGATTCAAAGCAGTCCCTGTAATAATGAAATCTGTCTCTACAACCACATGTATTTTCTGAACAACTAGTTAGTATAATTTCTAACAGCTAACATAAGGAGACATTCAGTTACATACGTCAGGTAGTTGTGTTACTTTGATTGTCAGATATTTGAAACTTCAATGAACCTGTATGCAATCTATTTGTATATCCACTCATATGTAAAATCTATTTGTATACCCAATAGCATGTGAAACCAATTTGCATATCGAATAATATGCCACTTAACCTTGATTTGTCAAAGACCTGAGGGCAATAAAAAAGTAGAGAAAATTCTCTATCTTTGTTCTTGTTTTTCTTCAAGTTTAAAATAACACCAGCTTTTGATAAAAGATAATGTCTTAAAAGTAACACTCATTTCAGATTCTCTGTCTAGCTATTGTGATGTCGTTTCATTTTCAAGTGATTATTTCTACAGGTCCTCTGGTTGGACACCTGGGAGGGCCACCAACTGGCCATCCTCCCTCTGGCCATCCATCCTCTGGCCATCCACCTGCAGTCCTTCCATCAGAAAGGCCTTACCTAGGACCGGGCCCTCAGCAACCGCCACCACCGCCACCTCCTCCTCCACCTCAGCCACAAACACAGCCTCAGCCACAGACTCACACTCACCCAGCACCCCCACCACCAGGGGCACCACCCCCACCACATACTGTGCATGGACCCACCTCACCGACGCAGACGTCCGTCAGTCAAAACCAACAGTTCAGGGGTAAGTGAGATCTTTCTCATTCCTCTCAAATTCCTTACACTGGTTTTAATTGTTTTCCATAAATTTGTGTCACTTTTTCCACTTTCCAACAGCAAACTCCTGTATTGTTGCCTCTTTTTTCCACCAGTTTTTCTGTCTTCCCTATTTTCTGTCTGTCTCTCATTGTTTGACTCTCTCACTCTCTCACAATTATACACACATTTTAAGGAACAGAAAGGAAGAAACAAAAATAGTGAAAAAATCATCCACAGTACAGCTACTTGCCCTTAAAGGCTCAGTCCTCAATCCCTGGTTCTCGCATTAGTGGCTGTTTACATTGACTGTTTATGTGATTTTAGTCCTGTGTTCTCCTTTGAAAGCTGTCCACAGTTTGTCAATTTGCTCAGAGATAAAGCTGATAAAGAACCTGCCCTTTTAAATTCCAACATTAATTATACTTTCACTACTATTCTTTGCAGGGAATACTACAACATGGACTGGTGATAACACTAGAGCTTACCGAGGTACCATGGAAACACACAGTGGGGGCATGCCACCATCACCCTACTGGCAGGGAAGTTCACAAATGCATAATGAGGCCCTCAGTCAAGCTTTATCCAATCACCCAGGTAGACTACTTTGTGGGAATTTTTGTTTGTGACAGACATTTGCTCAATGCCATGTGTCTCTGCCAATGTTTGTCTCTTTATGTATGTATGTTTTTGCATAAGTATGTGTCTGTGTTTATGTATGAGTCTTTGTATGTGTCTTTATGCATGTACAAGTAATTCAAGGGGTAAACACTCATATTCTTCGCTATATTTGAATTACACAACTCAGATCTTTCCTACAGAAATGTCTGGAGAATGCACACAGTGAGTTTTTGAGATAAAAATATCCTCCAGTCAGCCATTTTGTATTTGATCACAATACAAGATGACATTCGTACAGAAATGAATGCCTCAGAATTTGATGTATTGTGATATATCAAACCATTTAAGAGAAAGCCATTGCTAAACAGATAGACAGATGTATAGATAGATAGATAGATAGACAGACAGACAGATGGACTGATAAACATAAACACACTGACAAATAGGTGAAGTCAAACAAATAGAGTGACATATTGACAGATGGAATCAGACTGACATACAGGCAGATAATCAGATAAGATATACATACAAATCTTAAACAGAAAGCTTGTCTCACTTTTCTAACATTATGACTAAAAATGAACACTGAAATAAAAAGCAATGAGATCAACGATATTCTTAGTTTATTTGCCTCCAATAAGAACCGGTGTAACAAATGTTTCTTCATTGTTCAATCAATGGTTAGTCTTGTTTTTGAAGGGGTATTCATTTTAACAATGCTCACTTTCTTGCCAAATTGCCAGGCCCTGAACATTGGTGCTCTATTGCCTATTTTGAGCTGGATCAGCAAGTTGGAGAAATTTTCAAGGTTTCATCCACCTGCCCAACTGTCACAGTGGATGGTTACGTAGATCCCTCTGGAGGAGACAGATTTTGTCTGGGACAACTGTCAAATGTCCACAGAACAGAGGCTAGCGAAAGAGCCAGGTAATTTAAAGATTTCTGGTCTGTCTTTGCAATTTTGAAATTTCACACACAACTCAGAATATTCTTAACAAGAGCCTGCAGTCGATGAATGATGTGTAAGTTTTAATTTGAAAAATTATGATGTGTACTGGGTTTCACTAAGTTTTGAAGTAAAAGGCCCAAACTACAAAGTGGCTGACCAACAGCTGGCCTGACTGCTTTGTGCTTGGCGAGGGGTGGCCAAGGGAGGGGGTGTTCCCCTTCCTGCCAAAAGCTGAAGTACATGGAAAAATGAGCTTTCAAAAATTTCACTCCGAACAGCGTTTTTATGCCCCATCAGACAGTTGAAGAAGTAACCTTTTTTGTCAATGGAGAAGCCCCTTCACAAATCAGACCCGACCTTGAAAGAGTGTATTTTCATGAGTATAGTATACGAAACTTTCTCAACAACATTCTGCATACCTCATATTTCCTTATCAAAATGGAGTAAAATGAATTCCCTCCCATTATGATGGATTGATTTATGGTTGTTAAATATCATGCTTGTGGGGCAGAGATAGTATGTACATTTTCATTGGCAGATAAAAAGGTCGCCACATAGATGTGTGATGTATTTCCACAGCTTTCAAGAAGGTAACAAAACATTTTAGCTATCAAAGAGTATAAATTTTCAAAACGTAGCTGACAAAATTGTGAGTAGTCTCTGAACCTTTTCAACCTCTGTGTGTCCAGTTAAAGTTCCAACTTTGTCCAAGGAAACTATCAGACCCTACCAAACCTTTGTTATGAAAGGGTTAACAGCTTTACAAGAGGGGCATTTTCCTTCACACACTGACTTTGAGTGGTTTTCTGTTGTCTTCTGTTCCAGGCTTCACATAGGCAGAGGGGTTCAGTTAGATTTGAGGGGTGAGGGTGATGTCTGGGTCCGATGTCTGAGTGATCACGCCGTGTTTGTACAGAGTTACTACCTAGACAGAGAGGCTGGCAGAGCACCTGGTGATGCCGTGCATAAAATTTATCCAAACGCTTACATCAAGGTAGGTTTCCTCTCCATGAAACACTATTCAACCTCTATCTTGAAATGTTTCTATCTACAGTGTATAGTAACAGTTTATAGTGATTTATTTGCAGTTTTTGAGATTAAAATCAACAGTTGTTCTCTCAACAAACATTCAGCTGTTTCTTATAAACCATGAGCCCCGTAGTCAGACATAATGCATTTTGGTAGAAATCCTCACAAAGCAGTTGCACAGCTTTTGCCCAACAAATGATATTCATTCTCAAGAAGCCTACCAAATGCTATTAGCAAGACAAAGTTGCCGAAAGGAATGCTGATTTTTTTCCCACTACCATAGCAACGTTCTTGTGAAGACTAGTAATCCTGTTAAGTTTACCTCAGTTCTTCAGGTTCCTCTGGGCATGGACAATTATTTGAATGAATTACAGAATCACGTTACCAGGATACCATAATACCTGCCTATACAGCCACCCTTTCATGATCACAGGCCCTCATGTTGCATGTGACGCCAGGCGCAATTTACATTAGGTTCTATGAAAATTTCTTTTCTGTACTTTACCTGAAGGTATAAATGTATAAATTCTCTGCTTTCAAACATCTACTATTAATACACCAAGTCTGAAAGGTGGGACCAAACGCTTGAATTGTGCATCACTGAGCTAGGGGGTCCAAATCTATCATCCAATCATTGCATGTGTGACTTACAGTGTTGCCATATTTTCTTTTGTATAGGTGTTTGATTTGCATCAGTGTCACCAGCAAATGAGACAGCAGGCTGCGACCGCTCAGGCTGCCGCTGCAGCACAAGCTGCAGCCGTTGCAGGCAATGTACCAGGCCCACAGTCTGTCGGTGGTATTGCACCGGCTGTCTGTAAGTTATTATTTTGTGAAAACTTCCATGATTAATTTTCATGTAGTGTTTCTCTTTTGTTTCTTGATCATGGATAGTTTACATAAGTTTTATTTTTTTGATGATCTATTCATTTTTTGTATTTTTGTACTCCTTTACCTAAACACCCATATTTTATCAGAAGACATGAAAAGATTCCTTTCAAGATTAACTTGCAGGGACATATCTACATTACCTTTATAATTCGAACCGAGATCAGATTAGAAATCAAAGAAAATGACTTGTTTGCCACCAAGGGTTAGAGGATCTAATTAATCTTTTGAAAATTTCCATTTTATCTGGTAGTGCAGTGAGTGCTTCCCTTTTTGTTGTAAGATTTGGATTAAATTTCAGAAAGCACTTGTCAACTGTAACTGTCTTTGATTCAAATACATAGCAGCAGGTTTCATGAATCTGAAAAGAAATATTAAAATTCTTGATATTTTTCTTAAATTAATTTTGACGATTGTGTTACTTTCATATCTGTCCAGTCTTCAACTGTTCACAATAATTTATGGTTTTTCTGTCTATCTTTTCCAGCATATTCCGCGGCTGCAGGGATTGGAGTTGATGACCTTCGCCGTCTTTGCATCCTGCGCATGAGTTTTGTGAAAGGTTGGGGACCAGACTATCCACGGCAGAGCATCAAGCAGACGCCGTGCTGGATCGAGATCCACCTTCACCGAGCTCTTCAACTTCTTGACGAGGTTCTACACACCATGCCTATTGTTAACTCTCGGGGTTTGCCCGAACTCTGAGTCAACGATGGCTGAAAACAAAAATTTATACCGCTGCAGTAAGAAATTACACTAGTCCCCATTAGTGATCTGTCGCTTCAATTCTCTCTCACAAACCATTCTAGAAAACTCTTATAATCTCAACAACAAGTATTTCCTGCATGTCTTTTTCCATTGTCTTTCATTTCTCGCTGACATACTTCTTCTGTTCAGAGTTTCAGGGTTTGCCAAACTGCATTCTGGGTGTTTTGCTGACACCTGGTTTGCTAACTTGACGCCTTTCTGATGCCTTGACTTCGGTCTGGCCGTTCGATTTCTATGATGTCATGATATACTTGTACATAATAAACAGTATAAAGACGTTTTGGTAACTGGACTAAATAGAGATAGATATTTCTAGGAAAGTTGGTAGAACACAACAAACATTTCAAAATGTGCTTGGAATAGTTTTACATAGTAACTGCCTATGAAGATGTCAGATTCTGATGATGTGACACAAAAAATTGGCCTGCAACTTGGTGTTTTATTTCTCAAACCATTCATTGCAAGTAAACAACAAAGAAAAGTAACTGGAATCATTGAAAACATGATATACTTAGAAATTTTGGAAATGAAATGTTTCAAACAATAGTACCAGGAAAGAACACACATACCCAGCAGATAATGTCAGTTGCATGAAACTTTTGAACCATTTCATAAATCATGTCCTTGTCTTTCCTTGCATTCAAAAATCACTCCAGTGACTAACATGAACTAACATTTCTTTATTTTTAGCATGATTGGCCATAGAATTTGTAATGTGGCTGCTTTATGCTGTATGACTAATTGACATTTTCTCAGTGAACAGTTGTTTCAGAGACCATCAATCATCCACACACCATGCCTGTTCCTCACCAGTTACTGTTGAAACTTATTACGAAAACAGCGCCACCAACTGTTGTTTTGATTGGTCCTTTTGTTCAGTTGAGATGATACATTTCTTGTACTGGCAGAGAAAACTTTCAAGGTTGCCAGTTTTGAGAAGCATTCTTCTCTTTGCTTTCAAGGTGTACACATATTTTGATGATGCAATCCATAGTACACACTTTTAGATGACATCATCCAAGCACACAAGTTTTGCCTGGAGCAGCAAGTGAAATTATGAAAACTGACCTCTCACAGAAGTCAGCAGACTTAGATAAATAATGCTTTGATTGGAACAAATCACCATAATGATGTCTGAAATATTACTTTTAATATTCCTTATCTAGTACTGACATTCTTAAATGTTAAAAAGTAATTCAATCACACTGATTCGTTCTTTGACTCTAACTGTGTGAAATGGAAGTTGTCAGACATGGTCTGTGGAAAGCCTGATTCAACTTTAGAAGAGCAAGATACTGGATCTTCAAACTCAATTTGTGTGTGACTTGATTGAAAAAATGTAACAAGATATAGATTGTGTACGTTTCTCAAGTAATGTTCAGCATGAGAGAATCAAACATGATATTTTATTCTGTTATATTTTCAAATCCTCATCACATGTTTTCTACCCTCTTTGCAGGTTTTGAATTCTTTGACTCATCATGAACTGTGACCTCTGACTTTTGACCTGTGAAAAGTAACCGGGCTTTTGTAATGAACTCCATGTTCACTTCAGGTGGAAAAGAAAAGGACATCCATTGAGCTTGAGAGTACCCTCTTTTTCCAACAGTGCGTAAAAGGAGCAACAGGTTTGCTGGACAGGATTAAATGTTTAGCAGTTTTGCCGGACATGAAGAAATCTTCAGCAGTTTTGCTGTCCTAGACAATATATGGATGAAAGATGTTACTTACACCGTGATAGCAAGTAGTTGTAAGGACAAGCACTACTTCCATCTCATTTCTCAGCAAATAATTTTTACCAAAAAAGATTTCTGCAGCTTTGTGTTGAATTTATTAGCTGCTCAGAGAGTGCAGGTCTTGAAAGATATAAATTTAAGTCGTATTTTTCCTTAAAATATCATCTTTAGTGACATATAATTTAGAAGTTTGCAGCTGTTGTTGTTTAATTTCATTTGATTATTGACTCTAATTATCTCAGACCATGCTGCAAATAGTTTTCTCTCAAGTGTATTTTCTATCTCCACCTCATTCAGTCGTTCAAAATCTGAAGTTTTCAAGAATTTTAGCCTCAAACCGCATTACACAGATGTTAGCATGTCATTGATAATTTCCTCTCAGTCCATGTATGTCAAAACAAAGAATGAAAGTATCAGACGCCATCCAAAAGTGAATGTGAATTGTGATGCTTCTTTTTGTGTTGAGTATTACAAAACATACAGGAGTTGTAATTGCAATTTCCAAAGCTACCGCTTCTCAGGTCAAAGTTACATGCTGCATTGAAGTCAAATGGCATCAAAGTCATTCCACACAGATACTCATTTGTTTCTTTCTGCTGTGCAATCAGCAGTTTTTTCAAATAACTTGTCAAAACAACTGAAACGGAAACATAACTGGAAAACCAGATCCGTTTTTGCTGCGTACACTGGTAAGTTTTCATGTTGCTGAGAACCGCATTTGATAACCAACCCTCAAGCAACAGAATAACATGATATGGCAAAATCTCACAAGATATCATGCCAAATTCTTTAAAAAGCAAGTCTTTGTCCTCCTGTTCCCAACAAAATTATTTAAGGTTATGTAACAATTTGTTATCAGCAAACCATATAGTTGGTAATCTTTGCCAAGTCATCGCACTCATGTATTTTAGCTATGACTTCAAGCTCACAGAGGTCAGTGAAAGTTGTAAGATGAAAAGTGAGGTGTGCCATCAAGTGGCAATTTCCACAGCTTACTTTGTTTATGCTCACCAAACTGGTTCAGACGTTTTCAAATAGCACTGTCCTTGACATAAGTA
The DNA here is from genome assembly GCA_001465055.1 of Ptychodera flava. Taxonomy (NCBI): domain Eukaryota; kingdom Metazoa; phylum Hemichordata; class Enteropneusta; family Ptychoderidae; genus Ptychodera; species Ptychodera flava. The sequence goes on along the minus strand of LD366741.1, from coordinate 3,178 downwards.
GCATGAATATGATTTGTATTAAGTAAACAGAGGTCTTCATTTCAGCTTTGCGAGGGTGCAAGTCATGCCTCTAGCATTTATTCATTTGCTAATTTCAAAGGCTTGTAAATTTTAGTGATAATTTCCATTTTACCAATTAATTGCTCCATGAACTATGCTGCAACTGTAGAAGATTAACGGTGAAAAATTTAGGTCAACATTTTTATACATCAGTGTGATATTTGTTAGTTTCAATATTGCCCTTGATCATGAATCCTAGACAGACGTCATCTCCAAACAGTGACAAAATGATCAAATATGTCTGAAAAAGCAAACACTGTATCAAATAATGTGGCCAAATGTTGCCATGAAAAATTGTTCTCTTCATATTTCTTGTCTTTTAAATTATATTATCATATTTGCAGTCCGCTTCTTTTTGAAATCAGCTATCAGATGATGCAGTCATTTTGGGGTTAATTTCAAAGGCATGGTTCAGTAAAAAGTAAATTCATAGAATGAACTGTCAGATGAGTTTGATGAAATTTCTGTTTGAGCATAATCTGCCCATTCAATACATAATTGTGTCTAATATTGTAGAGTTGTGAATTTGTTGTATAAAGTGGAATTTGACATTCCTTGTCAAAATTTGCAAATATGTGCTGGTGAGAACTAGATAAATGTCAGTGTTGATAATTTTATCAGTGTATGTCAGTTTTGCAAAGTGAGTTACTTTTGTCTGAGTGTTTGTCATTCTGTTAGGTTTTTGTCAGCAATGTTGTGATATTTTACAAGCACCACCAGTTAAGTAAGAATCCCCACCGATGTGATTTAAGTTGTCAACACCAGCAACAAGGTTGCCATGTCAACGATGTTATTGAACCTTCTGAAGGAGCACAAGGGTTCAAAGGTCAGCTGGCATGCTCACAAGCATTCAGAGCACCTTGTCTATTGCCCAAATACCAACTGGGTGGAAGATTATAATAATTGCCTTGATTTTAACACTGAATACCACAGACAGTCAGGCCCTTGATTTTAAACATTCAATCTATGGGAATAAACTTTGATGTCTGACTGTCACAGGTATACCATAACGTAGAACAATTACCTCAAGATCATTTTGTTGATTTTCAAATATACAAATAGTATTCAGATATTTTTTCACATATCAAGAGGAAGAAAGTCATTACAAATCATATTTTAGGAATACTTTGGCCACATAGACACTCAATGTAATAGTCTTGCTGGCTGCAGACTTTTTTTAGCTTTCTCATTATGCTCTGCCGGTAAATTCTTGACCTTTAACCTTGTCAGAGTTACAGAAGTTACAGAAGTTTTGAAACATTAGAATGTATCGGTAGTTCATTTTTTTGTTGGACTAAACCCAATTGTGTCCTAGGAAAAATGACACTTGTTCATGCTGGATTTTTGAATGACAACGTAGTAAATTGCAAGTTATGATAATCTTACATTGGGTTGAGAAAAACTGATCCTTTTAAAAAGCTCTAATCAGCAGTTAATCAAATATCGTAATGATTACTTTCTTCCTTACTGTTTGCTGCCCTCTACTGTCTGAGAGATAATCATACCATAAAATTTTGTCATTCATGCGGTTTTATCTCACCAGATACAGATACAACGGGCAGTATGGGCAACCTTTGACCCCCAAAATTCAAACCATGAAATTAACATTTCTTTTTCAATTTGAACAGCTTTGTTTTGAAGGGTTCACAACATTAGAGTATAGCATTTAAAGAGTAAATTGAGAAAAGAACAGACATTTTGATCAGGGAACTGTATTATGGCAAAATGTACTTGATGTTTTATAGTTTGAAATGATTGTTTATTTTAGGGAAATCATCAAGTTCACTGGTGGAAAACTGAAACATCCTTTTTTCTGTCTAAAAGTTTATCAAAGGTGGTGTTTTCAGAATTGTAGAGCCAATTTGTGTTTATGGCACAATGAGGAAATAGCAAAGAGCAACATTTTATCATTTTTTAGTACACCTCAGATATTGTCAGAGATTGTTTTCAAGGAGTGACATTATTCAAAGGAAATGAATTGTCAAGAGTTACAGCGTAAAAATGTTCAAGGTATTTGTTGTTATAGAACTGACTAGCACATGGTGACCATATCGTGGTGTGGTCTGTACGATCTTTTATGTTGAAAGTTTTCAAGAAGTGGTTGATAATTCTGTAAATAGCTGTTCAGTACGTCTTGAGGTAATCATCTACAGCAATTGTATAATTCCCTCTATATGGAATGGATTGACCCTGCTGTTTGTTTCTGTGAATGGCTGGGTTGTTCCAAATCCTGAGATGAAGGGGGAACTGAATTGTGCAAAATACCAAAATGAGTTTCAAGTGGTTTCTATATCAAGTGAATTTTACTTTTTTTAAGACCAGAAAAAATAGAGTGAGAACTGCAAGAAGAACAAAACATTGAAGCAGGAATACACTCAGGTAAAAATCTTGTCACCTTTCTATGCTACCTTGCATCGTTTACAACAATATTTCAATTTTTGGAGAAATTTGTATTGTTCATTGGTGACGATGAACATTTGAGTATTTTCATCAGAGTAAGTGGTATTTTGCAATAAAGGCTAAGAGAGAGTACAGTTACCAGATTTTATTGATAACTTTTCCATGTGACTCTAGGCACAAGAAGAAAACCAAGGTTTTCCATGAACTTTTTGTGTCTTCCCCAACACTTCATCCTCTAAACCTCTCAGATTTGTCTTTGTAATGTTTGTCCTATAGAGGGCGGTACAATTATGTTTCAGCTTGTTCAAGTGAGGGTGGTACAATCAGGCTTAAAGGTCATGCGACAAAAAAATTCTGAAGACAAAGCAAACAGCTTGCGTCTTATTGCCATAGTAACTGTAACCTTTTGACATTTTTTACAAAAGATTTACAGGTCATATCATCTGCAGTTTCTTCATCAACTCTTAGAAACATATCAAGTCTTGGTATTCGGCATGTCACACAGCTTAAATTTATGGCCGGCATTGACATTGATGACTGTTTGTATCAACACACACTTTCCAATATTCAAAATGCAAACCTAGCATTCACACTAACTAGGAAAGCTGAATACTTAGTATTTCAACATGCTTTGAAGAGGAGACCGATAAATTTTAGAGTTCAAACAAAAATGCTGTAAGAAATTGTCAGAAGTTACAGATGTGGGCTTCCCAAACCC
>LD366710.1:0-23031 GCA_001465055.1 Ptychodera flava | reverse complement strand
TGAAGTAATGGTCTTCCGGCATATTTTAAGTTCAGAGGAAAATTCTAAAATTTTATCTATCGTGTGAACAAGTTCGTACCGATAAGTAGCCATATCAATGACAAAGCAGGGGTTGCTCCACGGTTACCGCATATTGGAGCAACGAGTAGTTCTGGGGAAGGGAGCTGTGAGGGTTTTCCTCCCTCACTGTAGCGGGAGGGGGATTCCCTGTAGTTATTTTCGTCTCCGTATCCAATATTTCCTTACTACTACCCTCCATTTTATTCACATGCATGATTGTAATCTTTTACTAAAAATCCATAACAGAAAGGGAACATAACATCTGTCATTTGTTCTATAACATACTATCGCAGTTATCACTTCTCCAATACTCTCCGCACATTTCCTCATTTAGCAACCAGAAACCGTGTTAAATATTATTACAAATAATTTTCAGACCAATGGGATTGACGGAGCTTACCCCTTGGTTTATTTTTATTACTATTACCTATGACACGAGCTTGCGTATTTACCTACCTGTATCAAGCAAAGCTAACATTTCCTATATTGACACGCCTCCACTATCTTTTACATGCCAATGCGCATGTGCAATGAAAGAGAAAATACATGTATTATCCTATTGATATTTTCTGAACACTTCACGTTGTTGAGTGGTATAGCAGCAGCTAGACACTGACACATGCTACACCAGTCAAAATAGAGTTACAAATCTTTCTCTAAACCAGCGAGATATACATTGGTGAGTAGAGCTTTTGTGTGTGTTGAGGACTTGTTGTTAGTTTGTTTGTGTGTTTCATTGGAATTCGAAAGTCAAGAAAATGAATGGAAATGTGCTGTCTCTTAAAAGAGAGAGTCGCACTTTGAACGCTGCACTAGCTCGAACCATGGGCGTTGTCTCATTTACCTCCCTGTGGAAACAGGTGGCTGTTGCTCCATGTATATGTATGCTGCTCTGTTTTGGAGTTATGAATCGGTTGTGATGCCAAAAATTACCCGGAGAGTAAAACACATCGATGACGGATCATTGGAAATACGACCTATACTGTCTTTCTATCTCATACGTTCGTGTCTGTGGTGTCAGCAACAGGTCTATGAGTTGACATAAAACACTACTTATAATTAATACTTATTTCTATCAACCAACGAGGCCGACAATTATCTTTACCTTTTCCACATATTTTTCATTCTTTTTCACACTTATTATTTGCTGTCTTGTATGGCAGGGTTGGGATATCAGTTTGGCAGTGCGTGGTGTTTGGTAGTTTTGCATATTTAGTAGTTGTGTTCAATGTAGAAGCACATGTTTTCTAATAATATGACGACATTTTACATTTTACTGACCATAATTGGCCTACACCTGCGCATGACTCGTGTTCATTATATCTCCTTGATTATTGGCCTTCAGGGTTAATGTTCAAAATAAAACGAAAACATTATACATCATACCTAACGAACACATTGAAAAATATAGCAGCTTGATAAAACCTCCCTTTGATCGTTGTGTGTGACCACAGAGACATCTATTTGTTAAAGTAGAATGAGGAGACCTTCAACACATTGCAAAATGCTCCGGACAAACGAAAACGAAACCAGATGTGAACTGAATATGCTCACGTGTTTTACAACAGGTTCATTAATAGTAGTACGCTTCACAGAACAATGAAATATATGTTATCACTATATTATATTAGGCATGTTTTTTTCAACTTCGCACAGTACTCTCAGTTTAATCACTTATTACAAAACTTTATTTAATATGCAAATGAGCTGTTCATTAACTTAACACTGCTCAATGCTTTATGGGACAATTAGATATCCATCAGATCAACATTTGTAGCACGTTTTATTTAATTTAATGCCATAATTTTAGAGTAATGTCACTAATTACAAAGTTCATTAAATATGCAAATAAACCCTAAATTAACTTGACACTGTTCAATGATTCATAGCACAATTAAATATTTATCGAATCAATATCTGTTACTGCATAAAAACCCTATAATACTTACTGTATTAACATGGATTATTGCCTGTATTTTAGCTGAAGAGTGCATATACAGATGAATACAGTCAAGAATCCATTTTTTGTATTCAGCAAGCCTGTATTCATGTGGATTCATGTGAATTCACGTGTATTATGCTATAATACACGCAACTCATTAATGTGAATTTATCTGAATTATTGGGTTTTCATGCAGTGGCCACGTTTCACAAAATTTTGGTGCCGAAATTTCAGAGGTATATACCTAATTACAAAGTTTATTAAATATGCAAATGAACCCTTAATTAACTTTACACTACTAAATGCTTCACAGTACAGTTAGATATCTGTCGTATCAGTATGTGCAGCAGTTTTCATCACATTTGATGCAGTTATTTCAGAGTTATGTGACTAATAATAAGACTTCATGAAATATGCGAATGAGCTAATTATTAACTTTATACTCCTCAATGCTTCTCGGTAAAATCGGATATTTATCAGATCAACATCTGTAGCAAGTTTCATAAAATTTAACGCTCTAATTTTGGAGTAATATCACTAATTACAAAGTTCATTAAATATGCAAATGAACCCCTCAATCAAATTCACACAACTAAAATGCTCTACGCCACAATAAGTTATCTCTCGGATCAGTATCTGCAGCGGATTTCATCACATTTGGTGCAGTTATTTTGGAGTTATATCACTAATTACAAAATTTCATAAAATATGCAAATAACCATGTTAACTTGACAATGTTAAAATGCTTCTCAGTACAATTAGATATTTATCAAAACAATATCTGTACCCCATTTCACTGACTTGGGTGACGTAATTTCAGAGTTATATACCTAATTACAAAGTTCATTACATATGCAAATGAACCCTTGATTAATTTCACACTACTAAATGCTTTACACTACAGTTAGATATCAGTCGGATCAGTATCTACAGCAGATTTCATCACATTTGGTGAAGTTATATCGGAGTGATATGACTAATTACAAACCTTCATAAAATATGTAAATGAGCTATTTATAACTTGACACTGCCTAATGTTTCTAAGAATAATTAGAGATATATCAGATCAATATTTGTTGTAAGTATCATCAAATTTGGTGCAGGAATTTCAGAGTTATGACACTAATAACAAAAGTTCATTAAATATGCAAATGAGAAGATAATTGACATCACACTCACAGTATCATCACAATGTTCTTAGATTGTCATCTGTGAAAAGTTTCATGAAATTTTGTGCAGTATTTCTTGATATATGTCTACACTGTCATTATCGTCTCCATAGGCAAATCATTGTACGGAAAAAAACGATATTGCATAACTTCATTAATATGCAAGCCACACTAACCAAAATCTAATCAGTTCTTGCAAGTAGCATATGGTACCTGTGTACCAACTCTGACTTGAATCCGTACAGGCGTTTTTGAGTTATCGTGTAAACAGACAGACAGACAGACAGACACACACACACACACACTAACACACACACACACACACGGACAGACAGACAGACATCACTATGACATTAGCCCCCGTGTTTACACACGTGAACTAATAAATGGTTTATAGATTGATTTTAAGCGATTTTCGTAAAAAATTCTAAGTGCCACTTTTCATCGTAGATTTGTATAATATCAAGTATTGTGGCCCATCTTTTCTTGAATATTTGATTGTTCGCATATGTTAGAATTCAAAAAGTCCTGATAAGTGATAAGTCTCTTGGTCTTTCATGTATTGCTCTCCTGCCTGATCTAATAAACATGAATGTTTCATTGTCATGAGCGTCCTGTAACCCAAACTCTTCTTCAACTTCATTAGAGTCAGAGCTATCATTATACATCTACCATCGAGAACAATAGAATTTAGCGTGCGCTAAAAAGCCGTAAGGAACGCCCGTTCCGTAACACTTACAGTTTCAAGGCGCCCCATCTCCTGCAGCTGTATCTGCGCGTTCACTGCTGAACGGTGTCAAGGGACCCATTGGACTTCGGCCAGAACAAGTCTCACGCGCGTTCTGTACGTACGTGTGTGGTGCACACACACACACTATCCAGAACTTGCAGAAGCGCATCCGAGATAGCGCACACTTGCGCTATAAATCGGGAGAAAAATTGTTAACATTGCACGAAAACGGTCATTACTCTGACAATTTGATGCCCCAGTCACGAATATAAGATGTATAATAATAAAGTTATTACGAAAATACCGCAAAGGATGGACTTGGACATTGGTTGGAACAACTGGGGCAAAATACAGCCAACATAGTTATTTGTAATGTGTTAAAAATCCATAATCTCGATTGAGTCCTTCTTTGACACAGTCGAAATATTGTATGATTTTGAGTTCTTCAGTCTCTCTGCGGATGGTGCTTTTACTACGAATCTTTCTAAGTACAGCCACACGGAAATCATTGATAGAATGTCCGGCCAGGTTAAAGTGTTCGGCAACAGGTTTATATGTTTGTTGCTCTGTATATCGAACTTGTGATTGTTGATGCGTTTCCGCAGTGGCAGTCCCGTTTGGCCAATGTATACAGTGGAAGGACATCTTATACAGGTGATAGCATAGATGACGTTACTGGAGTCACAGTTATATGATCCTTTGATTGTGAAATTCTTCTGATTGTTCCAACCATTGTCCTCATTCAACAGTGTTTTTACACCTTTGCTCAAATTCTTTGTTTCACATTGACACCTCCTTTAGGCATTGTCCATTACCCACGATGCATTTGGCCTTTTGCTTCTTTGTCCATTCTGCAAGTACATCTGATGAAGGAGACTGTTGTCTCCGAAAGCTAATGTCATACTAAAAAGTTGATCTACAGTGTGCTACCCTCAACAATATTCATTGGATTTAGAGAGTCGACAAAATGAGTGGAAACGTACTGTAACTCAAGACAGAAAGTTGGACTTTGAACGGGGCACTAGCTCGAACCCTGGGCGTTGTCCCATTTACCTTCCCGCACAAATAGGTAGCTGTTGCTCCATGTATGTCACCTTTGTTTGCCGCTCTGTAACTGAGTTATAAAATCGGTTGTGATGCCAAAATTGTATACCCAAAGCGTAAAACACACTTGTGACGGATCATTGGAAGTACGATCTATACTGTTTCTATCTCAAATATTTGTATCTGTGGCGCCAGCAACAGGTCTTTGAATTGACTTAAAACATTTAATATGTGGAGTTTTTCTTTTCAAATTATATTCCTAGTAGGTTTTTAAAAACTAAAGATTTTCCCCTGTAGCTCGTCTAGTTTGTTAGTTAGGCACCTTACGTTAATATTCAACAATGTTGGCAAATCCCATCGGATAGTAGGCCCTGCAATGAACTTTGCAGATTTACACCCGATGTTGCATTCTTTATAAAAAGTAGATGGCCAATCACTTGTGCTTTAAGTTAAACTGAGAGCGGTACCGTGATCCAAGGACCACGAAACGTCTTTCGATCGTAGTTTTGAGTGGGAGGAAGTCACATTAACCAAACTGGATGGGATATTAACACAGGAGCTTTGTTACATGAGTGCCACATATCAATGATAAAGATTTTCAAGTCCCTTGACAGAGTCGCAATTCAAGCAAAGTCTGAGCAAAAGAATACCGGTGCATATCAGGCATGCCAACAGTTGAAGTCCCTTGATTATTTGCTTGCAAGGTTCATGTACGAAATAAAACGAAAGGATTGTAAATCATATCCCCCGCCGAACATATTGACAAATATAGCAGCTTGATTAAAACGCCATTTGGTCGATGTGTATGACAGCAGGGACATCTCCTTTTTCAAAAAGAATGACGGAACCTTGAACACATTTTAAAATGTTCCGGAAAGAAGAAACAAAAAGAGTTTTATGTCTGAGGTTTTCGCCACCGTCCTGAAAAATGCTGATCGCTTGACTCGACGGAAAAGGACGAGGAGAGATTGTTATTGGGGCGTATTCAATACTGACGAAGCACGAGGTTTGTTATACATCCTTTACTTTATAACTGCAAAATGTTCGGGTTGAGAGCTATATTTAAGCAGACAAGCCTCGAAACAAATTGTTTCACGTTGGGTTCAATGGTTATCGGCAGCCTTTGACCAGGTTTGAACCATTTTACATAAATCGGTCTCTCATGAGAAACCGTTCCGAAAAGCTGACTGTGAGTCATCAATCACAGGTTGTAAGAACCCGTATAAATGACTTTGACATGTTTCTCAAATATCTTTGAAAGATCCGGGAGTACTGAAACACTGTACTGAAAACACGATCCATTCGATCGTGTTTTCAGCTAAATTATAATATAAGCACAAAGATCTATCGAGCTACAGGGTTCGATGATAATTTAAGAATCTTAGGTTTTATCTGATCAAATCTAGTAGCTTCAGCTGCCAATTCTTTAGCACAAATTCCTCGCTAACTGGAGGGATTTTTAAACACACATCTGGACCTAAAATGTTATGAACATGATTTCTGAGTGTTGTAAAATCTGTTTCTGAAACTGTTAAACCTGAAGTAAACTGATTCACTATATCTGTATGATCAGTAAATCCAACTGAAACGATGAAATCGGTAAGAATCTCTTATTATTATCACCGCTTTTGGTACGAAATTGTGAATACTCACTGGTGAGCAGTGAGAAATGCACTCCTCGGTGAGAATCAAGAATGGTAACTGATTCTCCCCGCTGAGACTGAAAATTCTCACCAAGCCCATTAATAAATGTTCTTTTACTGGTAAGCATCAAACAGACTCATCGTCCATAAGCGAAAATGGGCTAGACTCATTATTCAGTGAGAATTAACCAGATTGATTCTCACCAGTCAACAACAACTCTGGCTAATTTTCACCAAAGCCAAGGTGAGTCTGGTTGAATCTCACCATTGAATGATGGTTATGATATACTATCACCGTGAAAATTATCTTTCTCACTGTGCTTGGTGAGAATTTCTAGTCTCCTATTGAGAATCTATCATCATATTTGATTCTCACGAAGGAGTGCATTGCTCACTGCTCACGAGTGAGATTTCAAAAATTCTCACTGAAAGCGTAAAAATGATAAGAGATTCTCACCGATTGTGAACACAACGGATGACATCATACATTCCTAATAGATACACTCTTACTGTACATTAAAGCGACACTCGGCGACATTAATTATTCAGTGGAAATGGTACATGAAATCATTGAAAATCTGCGACAAGATAATCATTGACGAGGTGACTTACAGTTTCCTCACTCCCATAACTAGAATGGTATGTACACAACGATAGTATCTCCTGCCAAAAATACACAAATCCATATCAGAAGGAACAATCTTTATCGAACACCCTATTATAAGTAGCTGCTCGAGTCCAACAAACCAAAAATCGGAATTTCTAGAGTTTGTCATAAAATCAATCGTCCAAAGACAACCGACACTTGTCAAGGACACGAAAACTTCATTTATCAACAGAAATACCAGAAAACCTCTATTCCGGTAACATTAGATGCTGTATTAATGTAAAAAACATGTAATAAAATGTAGCAATAAACGTACTGATCGTAGATCGTGGACTCTGAAACAGTACCAATAAAAATATACGATACAAAAAANAAAAAAAACAAAAAACCGCCAACAAAGTACATTGAAGCTTCACTGTCGATTATTCTGAGACACAACATATTCTAATTCAATCGAGAAAGATGTAACAAATCAGTGGATGCAGCATTGCATAGTGTCAATGAAGCAATATGTATGCAACTCGTTGACAAGCTCTTGACATATGTAAGAAGGAGTACAGTAAGAAAATGTGTTTTAGAACAAAAATGTGAAAATATCTTAAAGGGTTAAAGACAATTGTCTCCCTTTAGTCATGATTCTCTCTACTCTGTTTGTGTACCCTGACAATGTATTTTTCATCAGGAAAAGTGTTCATTGTTTTTAAAATTGCTCTTCCAATATTAAATGTTTGGCTGTTTTTCTTTTGTTTGTTTGTTTGTTTGTTTGTTTGTTTTTTTTTTTTTTGGGGGGGGTAAGGGGATATTGCTGTAGCAAGAAAACTAACACGAACATGCATAAAGCTGTCATTGGCCTACAACATGAGTCCTCGGACATTATTATAATAGTCTGTAGAGATATAGTGTCATTTCTTTTTAAATTGCCCCCGAAAACTATTGTTAAACAGATATTTTTTTCTGCCTCTCTTCCATGTTTTTTGCACACAGATACTATGCCGGCTGAAGATTATATTAAAGGGGAGAAACTTGGTAGTGGAGGCTTCGGCGATGTTTATGAGGTCCATCACAAAAGTGGCGCAATCTATGCGATGAAAGAAATCAAGGGCAGTAGTAATTCTGCATCTCAAATCCAAGAGCTTGTAGCATTGCAAGTTTTAAAAGATCACCCTCACATCGTCCAGTTTATAGAATTTTTCTTGACACAGACCAACCTGTGTATTGTGACGGAATTCTGTAATGGCGGTAACCTTGAGAACTACGTCATCAAAGAGAAGAGGAGCGATGAAGTTCTACTCGTGCTCATGAAACAAATGGCAGAAGCTCTCCAGTATTCCCATGGAAAGGGAATAGTTCATCGCGATCTTAAACCAGAAAATGTCTTGATTACGATGAATAATGGTGAGCCGATTGCCAAAATTGCTGATTTCGGACTTGCAAAGATTAAACTAAGCAGCACCGTTTCCTTTCCAAGTACTGGACTGCCTCTGCTATCTTACATACATACAAGGGCGGGAACACTTCTCTACATGGCGCCCGAAGTATTCAAGGATCACTATACAGAGAAAGCCGATATATTTTCCTTAGGGGTGATGTTCTGTGCTATACTTGAGCGCCCAATATTGCATGACCAAAGAGGAGGCAAATGGCTTGGTATCTGTTTTAGCGACAGTTTGGAAATTCCAATAGGATATTTCCTTTTTCAGCAACCGCACATGGCAAGATAAATCGACCCAAAGGTCCCAATCTCGCAGGAGTGCAAGGATCTGATCGACTCGATGATCAGCGCCAGCTATGGATCCAGACCGTCAGCTAAAGACGTTTACATGGCTTTACACGAAGATTCTTTCAGATCCGGATGGTTGGTGCCAAATTCATATACCTACACATCCATGCAATTAGCAGACAACTTTGACGGAGAGTCTGAAGAGTCAGAGTCAGATTCCTGCGCATGCTGCTGTATTCTCTGATCAAACATGTCTGTAAAATGAACATCTGAGAAGATGAAGCCAGAATAAAAAACAAATAAACGTCGGCAATTTTTCTCGTGTAAACACGATTATGCATAATCGACTGTCAGTGTACATTTTAAAAGGAAAACCAACAAAACAACAATTAAGTTTAAATGAAAAACTCACGTTATGAACTTCAGTTCCTTTGAGATTGCTCTTGAATTATAGAACAGTTTGTTAAAAAATCAATATGATGCCTCGAGCGCCTAACAGGCTGCCCCGTATAGTTCTCACAAAGTCGTCATTTTCTCAATTATTGTCGCCTGATTTTGGGTTATCTTCTCCACACCAGTCCATGAATACTCACTGATCGTAGTGAGTTCTTGTTTGTAAACATTTTTAAGCCTCATCGGACGTTTTTTCATCAAATTTATGTCAGAGGTCGAATGACCACTGGCAGGAAGTTCTTGTCAATCAACGTGATATTCAAAACTTCTACACATCTTTTTATGAGCTAAGTACTGGATTTTTAACACCCTATTGCTTGTAACTATTCAAGACTGGTCCACCAGCCTGCCATCCGGAGCCAGATGTCATATATTAGAATTCTGCAATTTGCACTGATATACATAAACATACAATTATATCATAAACTTATCACATACAGCCGGAATGATTACTGCAATTAAAGACTGATTCATCTAAATCTAAATGCGCCACACAAGTTTGGCATTCTATCATGAATTTAATCAAGACACTCCTTTCACCCAGGAGTAAGAGCTGGCTCTAGAAAATAAAAATCAACTAATTTCCACAAGCCTTGTGGCAGTACACTCATTCAAGTTCCACTTATCCAGCAGAGGATGATCAAGTACAATGACCATCTCAAAGTCTGCAGTTGAAATGCTCAATCAGACTGCGATGAAAGAAATGAAATTTCCGATTACATTTTGGAAAACAAGATTGACGTTTTTTGCTATCACCGGGTCATTTTTGAAAGAGACAGGAGTTGAACCATTCATTTGTCAAATTACACCAACCGGTTACTTTCAGACATTGCCCTCGTACCAAATCAAAAGATGTTGGAATTGCTATAATACATATCAACCATTACTGTGACAACCTGGAAACCTATATCCAACTTCAATTCCTTTGACGCTGTCAATCCTTACAGCAAAGCCAAATACGTCCAAATTGTGATTGTCTACCGGCCACCACCAAATACTAAAAAACCAGTAAACCATGAATAAAGTTATGGTTGAATCTGGATCATTATTCTCTGGTAATCTACTAGTACGGGCAGATTAGATTTCAATTCCCATTGGGAGAAAGACATTGACAACAAGACACTGTATTTCAAAGACTTTACGGAATAATGCGGCTTTAAACAACTTGTATATGAATCACCTGTTAGATCAAGTTTTTACAAACGCTACTAACATCATCGTCCATTCTATGTCAATCGATACAGTTTATCTCTCGAATCATTTCCCAATTGACATAAACCTGTTGCTGCCGAAACCATTGTTAGAGCAATCTAAGAAAACATTTCGTAGTATTAAGGACATCTCTCATGACAATTTCAATACAGATCTTGCTGCATCAGATCTATGCAAATCTACTAGTACTACAGATGATGTACAGTCAGCTGTTTTTCTATATAATACCAACTTAACTGACTTACTGAACAAGCATGCACCTGTAAAGAAACGTCGTGTTACTAAAGGTCTCAACTCTGAGTGGTACAACATGGATATATTGACTGCAAAACAACTACGTCGTGCTCGCTGGAGGAAAATGGCGGAAAGAAAACCTAGTAATCTACAAACAGCTATTCCGTTATCAATGCAGGAATGTGAACTCACTCATCTGTGAGGCTAATTCATGATCCAGAGGCCTCATTCGAGATTATTTCAAGTCTATTAAAGGAAAAACATCAGTTTCCCACACATGCAACTCCTACAGCTCTGGCAAACAAGCTCAGCATTTTTTTCATCGAAAAAGTAACTAACTTTCATTTAAACTTGGATTCTTATGGATCAGGTAGATCAACTGTGCCTCATTTCATTGTGAAGTGAGCTTCAACATTATCAACCCTTGAAATCTCAACAACAGAAGAAATTGAGCAAATTGTCATGACCTCATCATCAAAATCACGCAGTCTTGATCAGATATCGACCACACTTCTTAAATACGTCATTGACTCACTGCTACCACGAATCAGCAACATAGTCAATTGTTCACTAATAACTGGGACCTTTCCTGAGTTACTCAAATCTGCAGTTGTTACACCTCTTATTAAAAAATACAACCCAGGACTAAGAAGTGCTAAAAATTAAAGACAAGTTTCAAATTTACTATCGCTTACAAAAACCATCGAAAATGGTGTAGCAAAACAGGTCACCAACTTTCTCAACACCAAATCACTCTTCGAACCACTTAAATCCGCATATAAGAAATTTCACAGTACTGAAACAGCTCTTGCCAAAGATCACAACAACATAACACTATCACTTGTTTCAGGACATGATGTCATTTTTGTTTTACCGGATTTATCTGCAGCACAATTGACCATAATATTCTGATCACACATTTGACTGATCTGGGTTTACAAAGCACTATTCTACATTAGTTTTCGTCATATCTATCTACCAGATTCCAATCAGTTATCATTGAGGGTCATCATTCATCTCCGCACTGACTATGATTTTGAGTGACCCGAGGTTCTGTAATTGGGCCTATACTTTTCACTCTCTACACAGTATCCCTTAGTCAACTTATCATCTGTTAAATTTCCATCAATATGCTGATGATTATCAACTCTAGCTAGCATTCACTGTAGAGAAACATCGACGGCTGCGTCTAAGATTGAGGACTGCCTGTTGGACATCAAGGTTTGGATGAATTCTAACAAGTTAAAACTGAATAATGACAAGACTAAATTGCCTCAATTGTTCATATAAGATCTCGCTTTACCTGTGTCCTGAATCCCATTCAGTTGGTTGATGTTGGAGACGGTACCATACATTCAATGGAATGTACTCGGAATATTGGATTCATATGTCACAGCACAGATGAGTTCACACATCATATAACCCGTCTCTGTACGAATATTTATTTTGATATTCAACGCATTGGATGCATTCATACATATCTTTTCCAGCAGATAATTCTCAGACAGTAGATTATTGAAATCATTTAAGAAGTTCTACGGTAGATACGGAGATGTTGAATCAAAATATGACCTGTATGTTTCTCAAATGATGAGTGACAGCATACCAAATTTTGACTCACAAAAGTAATTTGGTGAATTCATCAAATAACAATGGATTTGTCGCTTTGGGTCAATCTTGACGGGTGCGGCTAGCTGGCAGAGTACGCTTACCCATTCCGGATACCTGGTACCACCACTATTTCGTGGTTTAAGATGACCCCATTGCCTTTGTCATCATCTATATGTTCCTTGGACATGTTAATTTTCATAGTTACCTTGAATGATAACGATTATTGGACCTGATTTGATGTCTATTTCCTTAAAGCTTTATTATGCCAATTCACGTTTATATGGAATACTGGCATCCAAAATCACTTTCATACAGAGAGTTCAAACTCCGCTGCACGTCCAATTGCACGGGTGACAAAACAAGAACATATCTCCTATTTGGATGAAATTTCACTGGCTACAAGTCATGTATAGAGTTCAATTCAAGATTTTACTCCTCATCCTCTGAACGGTCTGCATCTGAATACCTGACTGCACTCATCGAACTCGGTAACCCTTCCAGCTGGAGATGGAATATATCTCAAAATTCTAAGGATACGACTCAAGTCTTATGGTGATCGTTCATTTCATATGCTGCTTCTATGTTATGGAATGTGCTGTCTAGTAAAATAGGTCTGCATCAAATTCTGAGGTTTTCAAATCCAGACTAAAGATGTACTTTTTTGAGAAAGCCTTGAGAGAGTCTACCTTTATGACAATGTGTAAAGCCCCATTGAACATTTCTATGAATACCAGCCGCTATATAAATTCCTTATCTTATCGTATAATATATATATATATATATATATATATATATATATATATATATATATATATATATATATATATATATATATATTATAACACACATTACTTGAAGTACAAAGTAATAATATCTGTTACTAAACTTTCATGCATTCTGCAATCTTCGGAAGAAGTGAAAGGATTCCTAGCAACACTCTCATTTATATGTTCGGGACGTACCATTCTATTTGTAGGTGGTGTTAAAAGATGATAAATAATATTTGCTTTGGTGGCGACATTTTGAAACCAACTTTGAGAGTTTGTTTAATAGCATAGGTTTGTCAGCGTTGGGAATGTGCACCTTTTCTGACATACAAAAGATTACACCGCTTGCTTATATTAGAGTAGCTCGATGCTTTTTCAATAATTGACCATGAAATGTCGAAGACTTGGTCCTTACTCTTTAAAATACATACATACTTTGACGACTCAGTATTGTTCTTATATTTCTCGTTATGGAATGATTGTATGTGGTTAATGAAGCGCGTCTCGAAGATGTTATCAGTGAGGCAGATGTAAAACTTTTTCATGTTGTCCTCCGTTGATACTTTGGTCTTGTAAACCACGCCTTTGACTTGGCAGTTACCCTTGAAGGGGCATACAAGGCAACACAATCAGCTGGTTGATCCTTATGCATATCTCCGGTGATTACCCTCTTATTATACGATATGATAATACTTGCCATATTCTTCACACAGCTATAACTCACTTTCATTGTGTTCCTGTTGAAGATCTTGTGAAGTTAAGACCCCTTTGGAAAGTGTTTGTTAACAAGTTGAAGATATTAGTTTCAACTTTCTTGCTGAAGGGGGTTGAACTACGTGATGTTACATTTCCTGTTATTGTTACTCCTCGTTGATTGGTTAGTCTTGACATATTCGATTTGATCGGGGTATCCGCTTGTCGTTAGCACCGTATTGCATTGAACTTTGAATTTATAAAAGATACCCCCATTACTGGATATTGTTGAGATGCGTTTCCTTATTTCATCAGGTATATGTTTAATTATTGTTTGCAGTTGATAAGACTGCTTGTGGACATACATTGTTTGGTCGTTTGATTTACGATACGGATAGAACTTGCCGTCATTCAGATTAAATTTTAAAGTTTTCATATTAAATAAATAAATAATATGCTCGTCAATTCGACAAATAACATATTTTGAATCCAACTCGGATTGTCTGTTTGACAGAGAACGATTACATTAGCAAATCTTTTACATTAAATCTTACAATTAAATCTTTTAACGATTACATTAGCAAATTACATTCTATAATGATAATTTTAATATCAAATAACGATTATATCTGATACACTGAAATGCTTGATTTATTGATGGTCAGCTGCAGAATTATGATTTGGTAGCGATATCGGTGAGTGCGTTTGGTAAGCACAGTTTGGCGTAAGTGCAGTTTCAAAAATATGAAATGTGTACAAGCTTTTCACCACTAGATTTTACCTTGACCTTTGAACCTACAACTATAGCAAGGGTCAAGAGCCTACTAATAGGCCCATATTAGGCGTTGTTCAACCAAAAACGTATCCCTATCTTCATACACTACTCAGACGCTCCGAATCGACAGAATGTTATTCACTATATGCCTGAAATTGGAAATTAGCTAAAAAGGTGTTGCTGACGACAGCCCATATAGGATACACATTGGCCATCACTCATTTATATAGCACCCTGCTGAAAACAACAGTTTTTGGCGAAAAGTGAAAAAATACTATCGATTCAAAGGTCAGATTAGTAGTGTATGTGCACAAGAATAATGTTTCGATTGAAGCATGTAAAAGTTGTGCCAAAAGTTTGACCTAGGCTGCCCGCGATCTTTAGTTTTAGTTGTTATGGCATTAATGAATGTCCATCTTACGTGTCCAAAATTTCAGACATGACACAGCTTTGAATTTATCAACATACCAACTTTTTTCTGCAACTTCTCTGGTCAGCCATTCCAAAACAAACTCAACTTATTCTGTTCTCTGAATACTATAAATCGTCTAAGACAAAGCTGCAATTCTGATAAAGATATTCGCGTGCAGCTTAAAATCTAATTAGTGTATCAGTATCTAAATGTTTAATACAGAAACATTAACTATTGAAAGTCTAAATCTACAAATATTAATTTGCCTGAATCCAAGATTGTCGATCACGATGACGAGATTCTCATTCGTGAACATTTCTGACCAAAGGCTCTGCAATATGATGGTCTCTTGGAATGATAACAAGATGTAAAGCTGTGTCTGCTAAAGGGACCTTTCTAATCTTTCTTTGCTTTTCAGCAAGTCATCTCCGTCATAGAATGGCTCCAAGCTACATAGACAACTCTTCTGGATTATTGGCTTTCTTGATTTCAGACCCTATGTCTCTGATGCGTAATTTATTTTCCAGGTGTATGTGATGATAGCTTTCTCCGTGGCCACAATCTCTGCCACAGTGAGGAACCATTCCATCAAATCTCCTCTACCATGCTACAGCCTGACGAAGCCAGAACAGCTTGGAGTAGTAATGTAGCAGTTGATTTGCTGCGTCTTCTAACTTTACAACAGCGGTGAATGCTTTAAGTTCCCCTTTTTACTTCACTATCACAGTCCAACACATCTGGACTGTATACTGGCAAAGATGGCCATCTATGCTGATTCCTCAACAGGAACTTAAGATCACGCCAGCTACGTCGCTCCAGCATCCTTTTGGTTTTAAAGCCCTGGAAACATTATCAGCTGTGTTATCTTTGGAGCTTACGTATAGCCATTGTGATGGGTTGGAACTGTCGTGGATTATAGCAAGCCTGTTTGCTACAAGGTTTGTAAAACTTTTGGTCTTACTTAAACTGTAATGGAGAATGGTTGTGCTGTCAGTCCAGAACACACATTCACTCCAAAGCCATCCGAAGCTCACCCCTCGGAAGACTGTCCTTTATTACGCCTGTTACCTACGCACACTGTTCAAGTTTAGGAAATGTTATCTGATGTAAGGGAGCTAACCTTGACTTAGCCATGATCAGAGCACAATATACTTTCTTTTCAGTATTTCTATTATTAAGTAAAAAACAACACCATAGGCATCTTCTGAGGCATCTCCAAAATGATATAGTTGATTATGTATTACTTCACCAAACCCTCCTGGTATCAGACACCTTGGACCTTTAACCTCTCCAAATCAGGCAATACCATTAGCCATTTTCCCACTCCTGGGAGTTAGCAAAGTCGCTTTCATCATCCCAAACTTTTCCGCATTTACACTCCTTCTGACATGTTGTCTTTGCCTTGAGAATATAAGGACATACAAATCCTGATGATTTATAATTATATAGACAGAACTGGTAATTCTCAATGTTCCACGATGAGTGAAGACGGGATCCTTTTGACGTATTTTGATACCTAACATACCAGTTTCAGTATCCCAGTGAGTACCCAATACATGTTCCAAGGGCAAAGTATCTTTGTCTAAATAAAGACCCTTCACCTTCTTGGCTCGATCTTCTTGTGGTACAAATTTGATGACCTTCTGTTTATTGTAGGACCACTTTGTCAGACAGAAACCTCCCTTAAACAGTAACTCACGCAGATTAACTATCAGTTCTTTTGACTCGCCATCTGATTCCAACAACAAAAGATTGTCACGAAAGTAGAAATCTTTGTTCACTGAGTCTATCACTTTGGGGCACGTCTTGCATACAGTCTTCTGCTGTCCCACTAAAGTTGAGACAGCACAGCTAGGACTCCACATACCTCATAATAGGTGAACTGTCCTTCTGAAAAATTCTTTTTCAGCATCATTATCTCCATCTTTCCACCACAGAAACCTCAAGACATCTCTATGTTTGTTGGATACCTTCACTTGAAGAAACATGGCTTTTATATCTCCCATGATAACGACTGGCTTTGCATAAAGCACAAATGTAGTCCTATCAGGTTATTGGTAAGATCAGGATCTTGAAGTACTTCTTTGTTCAAGGAGGTCCCTTTGTATCCTGCAGCGCAATCAAAAACAGTCTGACACTTATCTGGCTTATCAGGATGAACCACATTATGATGTGGCAAATACCATTCATATCCCTCTGGTTGATCTTGAGACATTTGCTGTGCGTAACATATGTTAATTAGATCCTGAATACCTTCTTTGTTCTTTTGATGTAGTTCTTTGTCCTTTGCCAGTTTTCTCCCAAGACTCTTTAGTCTCCATTCTGCTAGTCTCTGATTATCAGACAATTTTGGTGTCGAGTCTATAAATGGAATGTCCAAAAAATACTGTCTGTTCGTCAGGAAAATAGACACATTCCAAATTTCTATTGCTCTCTTGTTATCTTGAGAACGTGGTGGTTTTGTCTTGGCTATAATTTTTTCATTATCTAACTTCCAAAACAGTTGTACGTGGGATTCGAAGTGGTCATCTCCTGTCTTTATATCCGCCTGAATGAAATTGCTGATTTCAGACTCATATATGAGGATCTTGCAACAGGTCAATTTACCATCCAACCAAGAACAGTTCTGGTTGCACAAGGCTCATCAAATTGGCCATATGTAACTTCTAATCGGATAAAGGTGGCAGAAACGTCTAAGCGAATGAGAATTGATATGTTGTTTGAATCATCAAGTGGTACCTCAAATCTCGCAAATGACGTCATTTTGCAATATCACCATTCATTTCGTTTCTCGTCAATGTTGGAAATGACTGTATGGAAGTAACTCTGGGGAGTTTGCCTATCTTTCGTGTTTAATGCCGTCCTGTTGTTGAAGTGACTTCTAACTGCACTTCCACTGCAGCAACAGTTTTGTCTTCTTCAATGGTTTCAAAAGATAAAGCAGTTTCTTGACCCTTTAACTGTAACTAATCCACCAAATCTTCAGAGCAAAATGTTCTGTTACTACCAGAATTTAAGTGTACTCGTATATTGATAAACTTGTTTTGTCGCTTTCCTTTAATGTAGACTGGTAAAGTAGGCAACACTCTCTCTCCTTAGATTTTATTACACTCTGATTGTCCACAAGCATAGATTTGAGCTTCTTCCTGTATCTTCTGGTCGCATTCATTGCTTGGCCCTAAAGTTAACTTTGTGTCAGTCGGCTGTGAAGCAGCAATGAAACCATCATGAAGCAGGACTTTATGTTTCCTAGCATAATTCTTAACAGAATAAACATTTTCTCTTTTGCACTGGCGGAGGCCAAGGTTACTACAGTCTTGGCAGCCAAAACACTCACATTAAATCAAAACAAATTAAATTAAATTAATTCTTTCTTCATCACTTCAACTCGCTCCTGAGGAGTCATCCTCTTAAACTGAACACAAATTGCCAGTGTGTGTCTTTCTCCGAACGTATGACAGTTGAATTTGTTCTGTGACTTGTAACTTTCTTCTCTGTTATTACACGACAGTTGTCCATCTTTAACAGCATCGGTTGTAGTTCCTAGAATAGGGAAACTTGCACCCTTACCTTTGTATGTACCGGATTGGCGACCCCTATCCACTTTTGCTTGCGATTGTAGTTCGATCTTTCTAAAGACATGCTCACAAGCTTCTTCAGCTTCTCTTTCCAGAAATTTGACACACTCTTGAATTTCAGGATATCTGCCTCTGTCTGTCTTGATTTGATATGCTTACATTCACCATCTTGATTGCAGATACATTAGTAGACTTTTCATAATTTTACCTTTCTCTCCTCTGTCCATAGCTCTAATAAGTGTTTCCAAACACCCGCTGATATCATCTGACAAATTCCATAGGGCTTCGTCATCATTTGGCTTTATGGGTGGTCCATTGACTACCTTATTTACCCATGCTTGACTCATAGTACAAGGATTCCCGAAGCGTTTCTTCAGCAATTCTCTGGCTTTCTTGTAAACGTATAAGCTCGTTGTGAAGGGAGACCAGTATCCTCCTCTGATATCGGAGGACTATGGATTTGTGAAATGGGATTCCACTGTGATGCTGTAGGATTTAAATTTAAACTGTAAGGCAGTTATTTCACAACTGTCCTCACTGCTGCAACATGCACACTATGTGATCATGCGGTCGCTTGTAAGGCAGATTCTTCTGTTTTTATAGATCATGATGCAATCTCCCCTCTGATTAGCTTTGCTATGTTTCCTCTTCGATTCTATTAGTTTCCAACTCGCCTTCCGATGTCAAGTAGCTGCACATCCATCAATGCCTTCAGTTCCAAGCACCCCTTAACTTGGGCTTCAATCGCCCTTTCTTTTGCATCTAGTTTCCTTCCTTTTAATTCTCTTTCTGCATCTTGAGCCTTCTCAAAGGCTGCAGAGTACCTACGATACTATTCCAACATCATTTCCCCATTTTTTCTTTAATGTCCACTTTTGAGGTATGTTGATCTTCCATCAATTTTGCCTTAGTTGCTAACGCAGTTTTCTTTGCAGTGAATTTTGCCAGTGTACTTGATGCAGTACCGCTGGTTTATGACCTTTGAGCAGCTGCCCGAACCTGCCATGGAAACGCTATCTTTAGAGGTTATTTTGTCATCAGTAACAACTGTCTGGTATATGCAGCTTCACATCTATCTCTAGCCTGCATCAAAACATCTTGAATTTCCTTGTAGCGGATTGTGAACTGATCGAATTTATCTTTATCCAGTTCTACGATTATTATTATTATTATTATTATTATTATTATTATTACAAGTTAAGGGGCTATAAGTATTATATAGAAATGTAATAACACTAGTTCATTGAAGCTCTGGGAATTCTGAAAAAGAGGTGTTGTTTATTTTAATTTTGTCAAAAGGGGTGACTTCTAATTGTTGTACGTGCAGCGCAGAATTATACATAATACTGTACGAAGAGAGGGACATCATTAGGCCAAGGAATAATTAAATGCTTGTCGGAAAAGTGACACTAAGCAGTTTAAAGCGATACCCAGCAGGCCCAGACTTTTAACTTGTGTGCGAACTTTATGGATACACATTCAATCGGAAGTCACAGAACAGTGCCACAAACGGCAAAAATTAGAGAGGCACCTTTTTCATCATATAGGCAGAAATCAATGTATTATTGCCTTATTTGTATTGTACGGTGATTGTTTTAACAGCACAATGGCAAATTAACTGTAATGTTATTAAAAATTACTTCAAACCATAACATAAATGATCAAAACAGGCACGTGCATATAGAATAAAACATTTTTTTTTATTTCTTGAAGTGACAAGACTCAAATAAATTACATGTACCGATAACAAAGTTTCGGGCAAACATCTTTTACAAACTCTCTGAATATCAAAAGTAACTTATCCCACAAAGTTGCATTTTAAAAAAGGGACAAATAAAGAGCTAAACAAAAAATATAGGAAACGAAAAGGAAAGGTACACAGAAACTGGAAAAAATACAAATTGAAATGATCAAATACCTTTATTTTAAATACAATATGAAAATACAGACAAAATTAAAAAATGAGAAATACTTGAAATCAAATGGACACCTTGCAACTTCCAGGGTCGTTGTATTCTGTAAATAGATAAGCAAAACAAGGTTATTTACATCTGTACTTGTCAGTATGTATACTAAATCATAATGAAAGCATTTAGAAGTATTTCATTCTTATTTTCATGCTAAAAATTTAACTTTTCCAATGATCTTTCATGTAAGATAAAACTTAAGGAAGTTTCATTTGAACATGTAAGAACATCCTAAAATGGTAAGTCATCATTACATATACTGGACTTACCATAAAGATGACTTTTCAAGCATCAATTTTAAATTGAACAAGTCGTTGATGGCACAGACCCCACTTGTTCGTTGGTACTTTAATTAAAAGTCCTCAGAGAGGATAGAGTCCTCTTCATTAATTAGGTCTATGATAAAAATACTGTGATACAGATGGCGCTAAATGGCCAAGAATGAGTTCCATGGTGGTGAAAACATAAAACCTATGTAGGCCGCCATCCTAATTACAAAATGTCATTAAATGAGTCAATTAGTAATGAATCAACAGGATGTTGCCGAACATTTTTGCATACTATCCTAACACTAATAGATTATCACCGGTACCATATTTCATAAAGTTTGATGCAGTATTTACAAACTATGAGATCAACATCTGTACCGAGTTTCATCAAATTTTGACGCAGTATTTGTGGATATATAACTCTAATTAGGAAAGTTCATTAAATAAGCAATTACAAATTAATTAAATGACACTGATAAATGCCTTTTTCATTGTTAAAGCAATGTAAGCTTAACATGTGTACCAAGTTTCATGAAATCTGATGCAGTATTTCTCGACATATCAGTCTAATTATGAAACTTAGGTAATTGACATGATACTGCTACACGCCGATCAACAATGTCCTTATACCAACTTTGAATGATACTGGTGGAAAGATGTCTGAGTTATGGCTCTGTACATGAAAAGATCGTAACAAAATGGCAGCCATGCAGCCATATTTAATCTTATTGTCTAAAAAATCTATATGCATATGTATGACATAAGTCAATGTCCATGTACCAACTTTGAATAAAATCGGTCGAGACTTGCCAGAGTTATGGCTTTCGATATGAAAAAAAACCATAACAAAATGGCCGCCATGTGGTCATATT
Source organism: Ptychodera flava (assembly GCA_001465055.1). Taxonomy (NCBI): domain Eukaryota; kingdom Metazoa; phylum Hemichordata; class Enteropneusta; family Ptychoderidae; genus Ptychodera; species Ptychodera flava. The sequence goes on along the minus strand of LD366710.1, from coordinate 1,273 downwards.
GGATCATATCGTGAAAAAAATCGACATACATATGTATAACATGAGTCAATGTCCTTGTAACAACTTTGAATAAAATCGGTTGAGATATGATTGAGTAATTGCTCCGTACATGAAAAAATTGTAACAAAATGGTGGCATGGTAGCCATATCATGTTCATATGTATGACATAGGTCAAAGTCCTTGTACAAAATTTGAATAAAATCCATTTAGACGGGCCTGAGTTATGGCTAAGGACATGAAAAAATTGTAACAAAATGGCTGCCATGCGGCCATATTGGATCATATCATGAAACAAATTGACATGCATATGTATGACATAGGTCAATGTCCTTGTACCAACTTTGAATAAAATCGGTTGAGATATGCCTGAGTTATGGCTCCGTACATGACAAAATTGTAATAAGATTGCCGCATGGCAGCCATATTGGATATTGTTGTGAAACAAATTGATGTGCATATGTATGATGAAGGTCAATGTCCTTGTACTAACTTTCAATAAAATCGGTTGAAACATGTCGGAGTTATGGCTCTCTACATAAAAAAATTGTAATAAAATGGCCGCACGGCGGCCACATTGGATCATGCATATGTATATATATTGGATGTGCATATGTATGACATATCAAGTAATCCTTGTACCAACTTTGAATGAAATCGCTCCATGTATCTCTGAGATATCTGCGTGAACAGACGGATGCATGGACGGACAAACGCACACACTGACACACGCTCGGACATGACCAAACCTATAAGTCCCCCCGGACGGTATCTTGGGGACTAAAAATACAAGCATCAATTTAGTAAAAATATGATTCATAGAAAGAACCAGATTTCAATATTTTTATTTACATATTGGTTTGTTATTGACTTAATTAATTTGTTCTTTACATGTTTATTTTATCATGATTTATCTTTACTTTTATCACTATGGCCATCATTATTTCACGTTGCTTATTTGGTTCTGTATGAACCCCTTTGTGTTTTTGGCACTTTCACATGACTTGAATTGGTCATCACATGATGCTCCCTTACCATAAGTTCTAATTTCTTTAAACCATTATGGCCAGGTACTTTACTATACCGATCCATTCCCTTCCTAATCTCATGATGGATACTCTCTACACCGTTCTGTGAGGAAACCAAAGCCAAACCCTGTGTTTTCAATTTGAGGGATGACATGATCTTCTAACATACATGTATGCATTTTGGGGGGTACGCTTTCATTAGGAAAGTGTTCTCTGTAATATGCCATTAAATGTGATATGTTTGAAC
>LD366662.1:141443-159605 GCA_001465055.1 Ptychodera flava | reverse complement strand
GCCTGCATCAATTGAAAATAGCGTCAAGGCAAATTTAATCTGTACTCCATAAGAGACTCTGGAGGGTTGCAATTACAGTACAGCTGGAAACGAGAAACGGATGTCTTTTTGAAAACTCTCATCAAATCTAATTAGTTGTCATCAATTGATTGTTGGCCTCCTTGCGCTATTATTATTAATGTGGGTCGTACATTTACCACAAAATTTTAGCCAAGATTTAACTGTGACAAGAAGCGAAAACTGTAAAGGCCGAGTTACACAACGCAACTCGCCGAGCAACTCGACCAGAAACGCGATAAGCAACGTAGTCTGGCGATGTGACTTGAAGAGTTACGCTGGGTAAAGCGTTGGGTATTTTGTCGCTAGTTTCCTTGCAAAAGATGGTGCTGCGCACGCTTGAAGAAATCATATTTTGTGTCAGCCCATTATCGAATGGTTTTCTAAGCCATGACAAACCTAATTAATATTCGATCACAAAATAACTAATATTTCAATACGTCGGATCAACAGAAAAAATCATATACTAAATAGTTTTACAGATCGAATTAATAAATGACAAGTTCTGAAATGCTTACAGACAAGTTTGTCATATTGAGATGGCTTCATGGTCATGCTTCATGGGTAACTAGGGCAGGGAAAGTATTAGGAGGATTGCGCGATTCAAAAACTGGTTGCACGGAATATGGTGACTCTCTCCCCTACACAACAAGTAAACATTCCCCAAATTCAAGATGCCTTTTCATCCCATTGGCATTCCGTGCTACAATGGAATAAACACTTCTTGAATTGACGTTAACGTTGCTATAATAGATTGCAGATTTTCTCTCCGAGTGCATTGATTAACGGGGGCTTGGCCACACCTTAAAACTGAAATAAATCATTTGTGTTGGCATTAAATTTATATTTCTTACCGTCGATTATCATTGTCAAGTTTATCATGTGACAAATATGACCGTTTTCCTCAGCTTCTCGCTTTAACAAGAAATGGCGTGAGTTTTTAAAGTAGATGTCGAAATTGTGGAGGGACATCCTCACTCAAACTCAGATCAGAGTTACTGGTCAAGGTATGTCCCACCTTTTGCAATATTTCGGCACGCGTATTGTAGGAAAGGAACTTGACTATAATTGGTTATGGAACACCTCAGTTGTCTCATTTTGATGTTCAGTGTATAAACTCTTTCGCAGAAACCATTGTCACTTCCTCTGCGTCATTCATGTTAGTTTTGATTTCAGTGTCTTTCGGATAGTTCTTTCACAGTCATCCCTTGTTTCACCCTCTGTTTCCTTCACCCCTCTGCGGCGGATTTAGAGTACGTGCAAATTTCCTATTCATTAAATTTTTATCAGGTTCGGATAAATTAGAATCTTCTTTTCGACATCAATCGGTGTCGGTGTCGAAAAAGTATAAACACAAGAACTCCTATTAAGATGGCCAGAACAGCCAATTTTGACTAACAAGGTTCAAGAACCTGGATAAAGGTGTAAAATCCTGCAATATATATATATATATATATATATATATATATATATATATATATATATATATATATATATATATATATATATATATATATATTGTATACTATATATATTATAAAATGGCAGAACAAAATAAAAGATGCTGGGCAAAAAGTTTAAAATGTATTCTTTTTTCATATGGGTTTGCAGAAAGTTGGCTCAGCCAGGGAGTAGGAAATGAAGTTGTATTTTTATCTCAGTTTAGACAACGTTGCACAGATATTGATGTTCAGAATTGGCATGATCAGATAAATAGTTACAACAGATTAGCTACTTATACATTATTTAAGAATTCGCTTGTTTTAGAAAATTATTTTCACATTTCCATGAAACCAGTCTTCAAAAATGTATTTACATCCTTCCGTATATTGTCACATTCATTGAATATTGAAAGAGGGCGACACGAGGGTCTCGCCAAAGAACATAGAATTTGTATTTGTGATAAAGTGTCAATTTAAAACGAATTTCATTTCCTGCTAGTTTGTCCTATATACACAGAACTTAGGATGAAATACATACCCGATTGCTATTTTACCAAATATCGATAACTTTATACAATTACTACAAAGTAAAAATTCTGATATTATTAGAAATTTCTGTAGATTTTTGTTTTATGCATTCAACAGACGAAGTGAAAACTCCTAAGATGTTTGCTTGTCTGATTTCTTTGGGTTTTTTTTCTCAGTGTTTACCTTTGACTGTATTATTTGAGTGGTATTTTGTGTGGCACATGGGGGGGGTGGCCTTTAGCGCAAATAAAGATAACAATACAATTTATATATTGACGAGATAAACACTGAGAACAGTATAGGATTAAAAGAGTTGTGACTGGTCCAATATGTTCAGTTTCTGTGTTGGGAAAAGTTTGAACGAATTTCGGCAAGATGGGGAACGAAGTTCGACAGCCTCACGTTCTGATCCATTTATCCTTTCAGTCATCCAGGCCAGCTTGTTTCGCCTTGATAAAACAGACGGTTTTATTCACTTACCTCATATTATTTATCAGTGCCTTGTCACGAACCGCTTTAAAGATTGGAAAGCCGAATTCACCTGCTTCTTCACTATTACCTCACTCTTCCTCATCGTTTAGATCTCTGTAGCTGATATTTTCATCTGTTGATGCTCCTGCAGTCTTCAATTTCAACAATTGTGAAATGTGTTAGTCGTCATGTACACGTTAAGTAACCAGAAGTACAGCGTACAGCATTTTCAGTGGCGTACATGTAGCTCAGTGGAGTCTCAATAAATTGAAAATTACCTGAGTATTCGTCGAAAGATATGTAATCTGCCGCTTAATTCCAGCCAAGAACAATATTGATTGATACCATGGAGAAGCAAAGCAATACCAAATCAGTTCAGCTTTCAAACGTCAAGGCGGTAATGACAAGACAGTAGAACAGCCTACAGCTAACTGTGGCGCCATGCACTTGGTGATGTGCGAGTACATTTTGAGTAAAACACCTTCCCAACTTACTGGATGTGAAAAGCAACCGATTGGAGCTATCCACACCTCTATTCCAATTCCCGTGTTGCCTGATAGAATGTTTTACTTGTACAGATGACGTCACAGGTGAATATACGACGGTTCACACATAATACTTTGCAATAAATTGCAAATAATTACAGAGCTCTGACAAAAAGCTGTCAACTCTTCTCTGACCACAGCGCCCTATCGCTGACACTCTAGTTATTATGTCTAGATTTAAAAGAATTTCTTGCGAGTAAAAGAAGTTTCGCTGTATAGCTAGAGCTTCTTCGGGTATCTATTAAGATTGTGATGATATGTACAGATCTCAGTATACTTGTAAATTGCAAGATAACAGTGAAATTATTTCGATTAACGTATACAGAAGTTACATGAATGTTTTTGAAACCTTCAAAAATACATTGCTTGTGTAGAAAACTGAAAATGTAGTGAGTGATGCCAGGATAGAGTTAGATTTAACCTAAAACATTACATTGCAATCTGGATTTGAGAGAAACGTCTAGCACGCGGAAAAGAACGCAACTGATAAGCTGTGGAACCTATCTTGCAGATACCGGATGATGGAAAAAGGTATGAGTGCATTCCTTGCTTTCACGTACCCGTAATGGTGTGCTTCGTTTACTATGTGGTGTCTGAAAACCCTTTCGTCTGGTTTTGCTGAGTCATTAAGTGAGGAGAACTCAGTCTACAACAGAGCATTTTCTCTGCTGCTTTACATTATCCTGTACAGACCCTACCGCAAGAAACAGTGAATGCCTTTCACAGGCTAGGACCGTCCAAATATCTACAATTACCATTCTATAAATACATACATGTGTATTCATATTGAGGGATTAAAATGTACCTTTCCGTTGCCTGCATATTAACAGATCAAAATATTTAATTGTTTGTGTTTATTAAGAGGACAAGGAATGAATGGTAGCAAAGATACTTACACTTTTCTATATCATCTTTGTACATGCATGAACTTTTCAAGTTTTACACGGATGATTTCCTTAGATTCTGAGATCTTGAAAGTAACGTATTTTGAAGATTCAATTTACAACGACTCGTTCAAAACATACAAAGCTAGTCTTCCCGCAATTTATTCTACAATGCGTTAGTCACGCTTAGAATCAATCTCCACACAGAGATTGAAGGGCAGTGGGGCAGCAGCGCGGCGTGGATTCGAACCAAGCTAGAGGGTCTCCGAGTCGTTGCCCACGCGCCCCTACCAATCTCTGCTGCAGGCAAATTTAAATATTCCAAACTCGGACTTCTTTCAGTCCTGCGCGCGCCCAACTGGCTAAATAAACGTGGCGGAAATAATAAACGGATAGGAGCAATCTAGCTAGAGATCGCACTTTCCGCACACTGGTAAAAATAATACATTAATACACTGATAAAAATAATAAATAATCTGCTAAAACTTTGGCAATCGCGTCTGCAAAGCTGACAGCCGTTGGGGCATACATTTTGAATCATCAATTTACATCCCTGTAACCTAGAGCAAGGTCTATGTTTTGCAGGTGTTCGCGGAATCGAGGATCGATATTGAAACTAGTGTACTATTCATTTATCTAATTTTTTATAGTTCGAAGTATTGTATATAAAAAAGACAGAAAATGTATATCATGGAAAACGCGCAATACCCAAAAAGTTGGTGAAAACCGTCGCCTGTGGTAGAGATTAGTGTGTCTACTGCTGAGACTCCCCAGATAGGTTATAATTTTCCACGGCGCTACAATCTCTGTACGGAGATTGGCTTAGAATGTTATAGTGTGCACCTCAAAAATGAAAGACTAAAACTTCAGCTCAAACTTTCCACAAGGAATCTTTTAGTCGTTCTTTTTCAAAACCGAGAATAAAAATCGGGAGTCACTTGACGAATGTTGGTACTAGAGAAATAAATTACCCAAGCTTGTCTATTTAGGTACGTTGCGACTGGGACGGGCTAATGATATCCAGTGGCTATGCGATAATTGTGACCCTCGGAGTTTCTGGTTTAGAAAAAACTGTTCGAGAAGGAAAAGTTGTGTCAACTCCAAGAATTACCGTACCAGCCGTTTTCTGAAGTTTGTACAATCTTTTGGGATTGGTCTTAGATGTGCTTTCCCAAACGATACCACAGTCGTCAATTAAAGACAAGAAAAGCGTTTTAAACTAACAAAGAACACTCATTACAGGAAGGCTCCATTAACTTAGGAATACCCTACTTCGCTAGAGGATCGATTTCACAGACCTGCCTTTTCTACAATGGCACTACAATGGCACCAGCTGGATTAGGTAAACATAACAATGGAACATTCACACCTTGGGGATTAAGAGTCTTCTGTTTGTCACCCGAGTTGGTCAGGCAAGGACTCGGGTTTCAGGTACCATGCAAGTTAATGCAGTCGTCCCCTAATATTAAAGAAAAAGGGCGTAGTCGTCTTATAACACCAATTCTGGCGAACAAAGTCATGTGGTCATATCAGCTAACAATCTTGTCTATTTAACCTCAAGTAGTTTGTGAACAACAACACTGTAAATGGGAGTATCATTGATCTGAATGTGAAATGAAATATCAGAGTCGTCTGAGCGATAAATTTTGTCTCCCTATTGGTCGAGATTCTTATGAGCAATTCAGTCCTTTTGAACACCGTTTCATATCACAAGAGTGAAATATCCATGGCAGCGGCATAAGTGCTAGCGCTACGTACATACTCCCACTCCCAACACCACCAGCCTCTCAGACTTTATATGTCACAATCGAGTCGTTCGATTGGCATAACGTATAGTTGAATATTGAGCAAACAAGAGTGCTTTTACGACAGAATTTCGAAAAAAAATACGCGCCTCATCAAATCTTATTTGTTTCTGTTCGATTGATTTATTATTTATCTTTAAGATTAGTAGTTTCCAACCCTATTCCTTTACACTGAATAACTTCTATTTCTAAAAGGTCACACTTCCTGTACTTCTGTACACAATAGTCACCACTTGTACCATAATCGAGCACCATAACAAGACAACATATGCTTAGAAGAACTGTCTTTTAGATTTCCTTATGCTGAGGGCCGACTTGCAGCGATTTCGAAGCTGTTATCCAATTGGTTGGCAGAATCTTACCGTTACAATTAAATAATACAAATAAACTCCCTAAGTTGCTGTGAATAGTGACAATCGACCAATCAGATATAACCTTGCAAACACGCTGCGAGTCAGCCGTATGCTGAACCCACGTCGTTTCCGAAATGTTCTGCTTGATGCAGTGATTCCAACCTGTAAAATTTTAATCGTTGTGATTTTTATCGTATGACCTATGAATAGACTAAGGAAGGATAAGATATGGACATCAGTACTTTTCTTTCCTCTTTGATCATTGAGGAGCATAGGATCTGACACAAAGTCAACGCTCACCGCAGTCCGTCCATCAATGCAACGGATACATTGCGTCTTTGAATTTGGATTGATATTCATCCTTTCAGTTTTTTTTTAAATGCTCATTTAAGTCTGCTGCTTATCTGGACTCATTTGAAGATGGTCGAGTGAATAAGAGGTTTTTTGAAATCAGAAATTTAATTTTTCCCGTTGATTTAACATGGAGGTAGTCAGTGTCTTCTTTTCAGGTAAAGTCTAGGTACAGTAATTTGTTTCGCTGGGAGTAAAATTTCCTGTATGATCCTAAGATTTATGTTTTTGTTTCTGAAAGAAAATGGCTTAGAGTTACCTTGGGGAAACTATCAGCAAAAGCTTTGAATCTTTAAGTTCAGAGACGCGAAATAGCTCGGTGTAGTATTTTAAAGGCCGACTTACATGACGTAACTCGATGAGTAGGTAGACGAGCAAAGCGGCAGGTAACTCAAGTTGCCCTCCACATTGTCTCTTTGTATGATATCGTCGTGTCGCCAGAGCAGGTCAGGCAACGTCATCTGTACCTGGACGCCTACATGCCTCCCCCGAGCCTGTATACACTGACGATACAGAAACGATACATACTTTATACTGCAAAAATTCAATCAACGACTCAATCAATAAGTAAGCAAGTAAATGAATCCATAAATAAATCCAAAACAATATCGACCCCTCTGTTAATTCTATTCAGTCTTTACGTTTAATCACCTCTAAAATTTTGACCGACTAATTAATGAAAATTTCTGCAAGGCATCGGAACCATCGATCCGGTTCACAACACATTAGCCTGACGAAATGCAGTACTTTACAGATCCGCCCATTGTTGGTTTTCATCAGGCCAATGTCGACAAACAGGAAATTATAACAGCATTCCTCTTCGTAATATGCGTTAGCTTCTAGAGTGAATTAACGCTTGTTGACTGTCAGCTCGAGCCTCGCTACGTCATCATGATATTAATATTTCGCCCTTTTACATTGAAGAAAAATATCAAGAAAATGTACTTCTTTCTGATTGTGTTTGTCATTAAATTGAAATTATTCAATTTTTAATTTACCGTGTTCATATCAACTTTGGGAGATAATTCAACGCAAACATCCTAAATATCGAAGTTATTTTATATTTATTAAAACAATACATCTTTCAGTGTACATTATAATACCATGTCGATATTTGGTGCATGAATGACTGATATGCGTACGCGAGGCCGGAACTTAAAAGTTTTCCAAGTGAATGTATTGGATACTTGGCCGAGGCACGTCTAAATGTTCACTCATAATGTCACCTAATAAAACAGTTAATTGTAATTTCATATTTATGGCCGGAGCATGTCTCAACTGCTCTCAAAATCTCTAAATTTTCAAATTTCTACAACAGGAAGCGCTACAATCCTCCTCATGACCACTGCATGGTTGCATCGCTTCACTTCATGTCACAAGCTATCCCTTTTTTCAGTGTTGCGGAAAAGTTGATTTTGTAATAATGTATTCTGCTTTAAAATTATTGCTGTTTCACTGTACCGTACAATCTAACAACTAAAATATTGTTTCCTTGCTCTGGATTAATATTTTCCCCATATTTCCTGTGACTCAGAGTGAAATGCTTATGGTAGAACAGGGCTCGAAATTAACGGTAGTCCCGCGTCCATAGACTACCAACTTTTCTCTGGGACTACCAAAATCCATAAAATGGTAGCCCACACGGACTACCAAAGCGTGAGACCTGAATTCAGTCAGTACGGTCGTGCGGTGGAACTTTGCAACAATGTTTCAATATCTGAACTGACGTAATTGAATGACAGGCACAGAAAATGATTGCAAATGAAAACGCATTTTCGTTGCGTTTTGATCATAATGTATCAATCACAATCACACGGAAATTATGCCTCCTCCCTACAGAAAATCCATGGTCTATTTTTAGCCCTGCTACAGTATGTCTCAGAAGGTCGTGTTATTGTCATGACGACTATCAAAAATGCATACAATCTAAGAGAAAAAGGGGTTGTCAATAGCCTGAATAGGTCACCAAACTTTTGAGTATCACTATCGTCCATTGTCAAGGTGTGCAATATTCACATGAAATGACCAGAAAATTGACTTTATAGGCAGAACCTAGAAAAGTAGCCTTTTGTCTATGAAAACGAAAAACGGTATCCCTGAACTAAAATTTGCATGGGCTACCAGCCATTGTCACTGGGCTACCACCTTCAGAAAATGGTAGCCCAAGTGGACTACCAGGGAAAAAGGTTAATTTCGAGCCCTGTAGAATATTTCGACTGATTCACTCAGCCTTCGTCAGCTGTTGTGTCATCGTGAATGGTACGATGACGTGGCCGGTCCTCTGACCGCAGGAGGGCGTTGTAAAGTGCTTCAATTTCCATCCCCTAATCCCTATTAATCATTGTGGGCTAGATCCTCAGTCGAAATATTCTACAGTAAGCATTTCGCTCTTACGTACAATCTAAGTTTTTAAATAAGATTCTATCACAGTTTTGTCAATATCAGTGAATTTTATGACGTTATCCCCCAGATTTACTCTATGAATAAAAATAAAATTTTCGATTTTCAAAAAGCTAAGATGGTGAAAACTTTTCTTTCATCAAGAGCTTTAATGAATCCCCCACAAGTGGAAGATTAGCAGAGAATTGATAAAATTTGAAAGCCCGAATTTCTGTCCCCAAGGCGACACGGATCTAAAGAATGACGAACTCAAGGTGGCAGCTCGAAAGTATTATGGAACATACAGTGTAATTGGCTGAGATTATGCATTTATCTGTAATTCAAATAATCAGACTAATCTTAACAGAAGTTGCAGGTCTCAGCAAAGGTTGCGGATCGTTGAAAGTATCAAAGTGTGCTACATGAAATCAGTTGAACGCGCCATATGAAAACGCCCACGCACCCGTCCGTGCTTCACACACGAGAGAGGTTTAGTTACACGTAATTACGTTCGATCAGTACGCGTAGCCTCTTTGTCACGTGATGACCAGACGTCGCGTACGTGTAGCACAGACGTTCCGAACGTCAAACAACACTTCTACACGTAGTCATAATTACGTGTAGTATTTTTGAAATTTTCTCAGTGATTTTCACGAATTTAGACAAGCAAACTGAAAAAGGTATCATTGTAAATTAGCAAACATCTTTGATATCAGAATAGTTCGTAGAGTTTGCAACTGTGCAAGTCCATCATTTCCTTACATGAACGAAATGTTGTAGTAGCATTCCACTTTTTGTCTGACGCCTCAAAAAATAATTCCTTAAACCACATTAAATAACTGTATCAAAGAAAATCGGCTGATTTAAGGTAGTTTGGTGGTCCCCACGTATCGAAATTCATGTTCTTAAAAATTACACGAATTTCGCATGTTTCTGAGAAAAATATGCAGCAAAATAATCGGGAACGCACAACTAAACCTCTCTATTCACACGTGAGCACGGATACGCGTACGCCACTGCGCGCTATCAGACGTACACGTAATTATGTGTAACTAAACCTCTCTAGTAACAAGCACAGCTTTCTGCGTGACGGTCATAGGCAAGATATAGAATGTGTTGTTAACATTATTCAACTGATGATCTCTTTTGGGGTTGGGATTCGGTGGCCCTGAAAATAACTGTTTGGTTTGTAATAAGTTTTAAATCTGACTCAGCATCAGACAAAGGCCGGCCAAATACTTCTAACATACCGAGATGACATCGAAATACCAGTCCAGGGAATCTGGGAGTTTCTGCGTCCGCGAATACAGCCTCCGTGATACATTACATATGTAATTTAAGTACAGGAAAAGAATTGAAAATTCACAGCATTTCGTTTGCCAACAAAGCTATAGTTTCTGTGTAACAGCCATACATAGTTACAGTTAAGAACTGAATTCCGGTCAAGACCTGAATTCAATTTTTGATATACCATGATGATTGCACACAAATCGGATGTATATGGGATGTCCACAGTCGTCGCTTGTGGTTCGATAAACGCCGAGGGCGCCTGTGAGTATATAGCAAAGGAACTTGGAAAGAGAGGTAGCAAAGGAACTCGGAAAGAAAGGAAACAAAACCACCTCGACACACACATCGTAGAGTTCAAAGATGGATTTTCCTCAGAAGAAAGGCAAAATTTATTTCAATAACTACCATCGTTGGCTTCCACTGTATCTGTAAATTCATACCTGCAATCCTCTTTGCGTCAAAATTGATCATAATCTGTGCATTTCGGAGAGGACACTTTCTTGCAATTGCTAGACGTAAGAGACAGTGGTCATGGTTTTTCGTGCATGGATTTTGGGGAAGGTCACTGTTTCTTGCATAAAAGTTTTCTGGAAAGTCACCAACTTTCGCACACCCAGTCTTAGAATTGCGCCATTCCCTGTGTTTATTTTTCCCGGCCCTATGTTACCCGTGACGCATGCCTATGGAACAATTTCGACATGAAAAACATGTCTCTAAAAATGTTCGCTTTTGTCGTTTTATTAATGTGACATGTGTAATTATTTAGAACGAGGTTCTTTTCTATGGATTCGACGATTTGAATATTTATGTGACCGAGTCATAAGGAGGTTTGCCACGGCCTTGATAATAATTTGATAATGAGCTGCCACCAAACATGGTCAGCTCAAGCACACACCCATCTTTTGCAAGGAAACTAGCGACAAATTAGCCAACGAGTTGCCTCGTTTAACTAATCCAGTCGCATGGCCTGACTGTGTTGTCTGCCGCGTTGCTCAGCGATTTGGCTCGTGTAACTGAGCATTTAGTGAATTTTGCAAAAAGGTTCAACCTTAACAATATCATTTTCCAATAACATTGCATTGATCTAATTTGATGGGCACCGACAACACTTTATCTATGAAATTGTTCGAGCTATAAAATGTTCAACCAACGTATTCATACACAAATTTACTTTCAGAGGTTTCCTGTTTATGATAGCTTCTCGTTTCTACAACATATTTCGAATTTAAATTACCGATATCCATGTTGCGTTTTAATTGTATGAAAGGCAACATAACCATTGCACTGGAGATTGTTTTGCGAACAAACAAACACATGCACATACCTGCCATCGAATACCCTGTTGCTTGCTCAAAATAAACGAATAAAATGGACGGGTAAAGATGATTACCGCAGGTACATATTTCCTACGTGCAGAAATTACCGCACCTCGGAGAACTTCGGAAAACTTGCACTTTTAAAGTTTGACCATACTATCATACAAACAACCAATGACAGCTTGGGTTTACACATATTTTCTAGCAATTGAAGACTCACATTCACACACAATGAAATTTCAAACTATGATATTGACTTTAAAGCAAGATAGTACATTTTTATTCACTCTAAAAATGGATTGTACAATTCAGTGCAGTCTTATATCACCTTCATTAAAACAGGCTATAATGTTGACAATCAAAGTTTGTCCTCTCTGACAAAATATGGGATTTATGCTCGTGTCGCGTCTATTTCGTCAACGTTGATGCGTCGAAAATGATGCTGTTTCTTCTTCGATCTTCGATGTGCTTCTCAATGTAAACATACAACTTGGCGGCTTGTCTTTCTCCCACCATCGAAGTTTAAGGTTGAAGTGAATTTTTCGAAAACATCAGTCAACCGAAGTACGCACACTTAGCAGAGTGTTGTGTCACTTAGTATGATGACTTTGATAACACGCCATTGAGACAAATTTATGTTCTTTAAAATTATTGGATTGTGCACGTTATTCGTATGTTGTTCCTTACTGTTTTGCTTCCGAAAGTTCGGTAAATACTCGTCACGTGACGACTATCACTACTCGTCTTCAACTCGTTATGGCAAGGTCATAACATCACTCGTATTTATTCTTCTCTGAACGAAAAAAAACACCTCTGACACGATTGAAACTAATTTAGGATGATTGGACAGTGATCTAATTTCGGTTTAATCTGCAAATGTAAGCTAATCCGCTTTTCTCCTGAAGCAATGTACTAAAAAGTCTTGTTTCTATGAGTAATTTGCAATATTGCAACATTCGGCTATATTGCACCCAACACTATTAAGTAATTTGAAGAATATAACGATCAAGTTCTCCAAAATTAGTTCCAATCGTGTTCTCTGTATATAATATGAAATTGTACAATTCATTTAAGAAATCCTTAGTGGAAATGCAAATCCCCTTGCCGAATGCAAAAATATGTAACTGGGCATTATGTCTATGCAAGTCTTCTTTAATGACACACGACTGCAAGACCTTCGACTCAAAGGTACTCATTCCCTAGCTTCATCGAACGACTGGATGTTCTCTGTCTGAATATTTTACGGCACCAAAACACTCGTTCAATCTTTCAGCTGTTCCAATGAATCAGTATTGACACTTCGTGGTCACTGTTCACAAGTTCCAAGTTCGCACAAAAGGCATTTTCTGAAATCAGGAAACGACTCCGCAAAACATTGATCCTTCGTCTTGGGCGTCTGCCACAAAGAAATAAAAACTACCAATCACCGAATATGGATACAGGTCTTTACATTGGACGACTCTCAAGTCTGCATGTGAATTTGAGTAACGTAATGTGCATTGTCATGGTGATAAATACAACACAATTACATTACCGCTCTTTTGGCATCTATTCTTTGAGTGATCACGGCCGACAGACTAACAGAACACAAACATTACACGCCATTTGTCAAGGGAATAATCTCTGGGTTTTATGGTGTCACTGGTGTCACTGTGTAACTGGATGATAGCCAATACGATGTGCTGATTAGAAAGACTGAACTCAAAGAGCATTATCGCCAACAAACCTGGCCATATCCAGTTGTATCAGGAAAATACTCGTGCATGTGAATGATTAACCAGCTTGCAATAGACTTTCACCAGTTATGCATGATATCGCTAAAAGGCATGGGTATGTCATGACAATAGACGTGAAAGATGCAACAGATCAAAAATTGCCGATTGACAGGTATATTTTGCAAAAAGAAAAACAAAACAAAACAACAAAACAAAAAAGTAAAAACGAGGAAAGCATATGCATTTATATGACATAGCATTACATCCTTAAATTGATATTTGCTTGGAGACTGACTTGATTAAGTCTTCTGTGAGACCATAGTCATCCAACGAAAATTACATAGCATATACACCAAAAAATATTATTTTCTTGCTCTGTTATCTTATTCTGTTGCGGACAGTGAACCGGTCTACGTCATCGTACCATTCAAATTGACACAACAGCTGATGAAGGCTGAGCGATTCAGTCGAAATATTCTACAGTACGCATTTCGCTCTGAGTTACAGGAATTAAGGCCAAAGAATATATAGCATACGTTTCAAATACAGCCTGTGTGTGTACTAACGTCGGTCATGGGAATGTCTGAGTTGAGGATCTGGACATGCACAATGACTCAAAATTGCTGCCCTGCGGTATGTATCATGTATCATACCTCAATAAAAATGATAATATGTACAACTCTATGTTATGTTCATGTCAAAAACCTCCATTGAAACACATCGGTCAAGCGATGAGTCGGTTACTGCTCCAGACAAGAACATATCAAAACAGAGTGTATTTGATCAGAACACAAAACACCGAGTCGTGCATAAGTATGATCATATCCTTGTCAAAACATTTATATAAATCTATCCAGAGATGTTGAAGTTAGTGATGTGGACGTAAAATATGACGGCTGCCATATTGGATTGTAGTGCCAAAAAAAATGTCGTAGTTATGGCCCATAATATGTAATCACACGAAGAAGACGAACAATACTTGAAATAAAATGGCCGACTGGCCATGGCCTTATGGCAATATTGGCTCGTATCGCGAAACAAATTGTTGTCAATCGCTATGACATATGGTTCTGTCTTTTTCTATTAACACTTGTCAGAACAAACTTAAGGATCACACTTGACAGGTTCTACGCCGCTAAGGTGACAATGTAAACTTTTAAAGCGCATTGGGCTTAAGTTTGTCACAAATATCTTACCCATGGCTGAGATAGACAACAATATTACTATATGTAAATAGACCTGCAGACTTGCTTTTTGTTTATCTTCACTTATTTGACTCCCTTGTGGGATATTGAACAGCTCGACCAAGCGTACAAAAGCGGCGAGGATGCGAGACCCTTCAGTAATTTAGAGTCGTGACTAATTATTGCAAAAGCATAGTCAAAATCATGGGGAGGAATAACTTTTCATAGCTACATATCATGGCATTATTTTTTAGGCCTGACGACTAAGTCACTACACATCATGTTCGTGTATGAGAGCCATATATACAAACAATTACGATTTAGCGTCGGCAATACATCAATCGCACACTGCTCTTTGAATTGAAATGAGTATGTCTGACCACCAGATTATGGTGACAATTAAATGTTCAGTTCGGCAATAAGGGATTTGCATTGTCACAAGATTGTTATTAACACACAAAACGACAGAGTTTAGTATAAGCTGGTTAACACGATTAGATAAATTCAATATTGTAAGGAGTACACTTAATAAATACTTCTTTATATTACAAACACATAGTAAATATTAAATCATGAAATATGTTAAATAAAAATCGTAATTATGATATCAATGATCCAAGAAATACTATTTTAAAAATGAACATCTCGAAAAACACTCACGTGTGTTATCTATTCGTTAATCATTAGCAATTGGACATTGTTTACCGAGGCTGCTCTATTTCTGCAATGCTGAAACCAACGCACAGTAAATACTACTCTATAACTTTAATAGTCACTTCTTTCGTATCCATTTTCTTCTACAATTCACAGCTACCATTATAAATATTGTAAGAGTGTATAATTGTAAGAAAACATTCAAGGAATACTTTCCTAAATAGTTTACACAAAGTAAAAACGTGAAGTTTCTTATTGTCATTATAATTGTTGTATCAATTTTTCTGCAAGTAGGATTTTCAAAATAATCATCTTAGAATCATTCTCTTACGTAATCTTTTCCTTCATCCTGGGAATTGAACACTGTTCTCTGGGACTTTTCTATTCTGCAATGTTAACAACAATGCACAGTACATGCTCCTCTACAACAATGTTGCTTCTAAGCATTACATCTTCTTCTAACATTTTCATGTAATCGAAGACATCTAAACATTACTGTATGCTTTTTAAATCTTATCCAGTCTGTGCAAAGTGCAGTCGTCCGTGGTTAAAATATTAAACGTTCTTTTATACATGTATTTCAACTCTCACCGGACATAACTTTATTTAAAAAGCTAATCAAAAATGAAAAAAAGTTCAAAATGTCCTCGCTGAAATATATAACATGCTAGTAATCAAAATCGAACATTACAGCCAATGTAACATTTAGGTCAACGTGATTAAGTTTTCATTGTCATTAATCCAAAGCAATAATAATCTTGATAAAATTGAAGGGAATTTTTTACACAATCAAACAATTACTTTATACTTCATCCAACGCATCAAAACATCACTGTAAGAGCTTGTTATCACTATCAAATAAATTCAGTCTATGTATTGTAAGAACTACACACATCGAATACTACTTTATCTACGAAAGACATAGTACATGTAGAATGTCATAAACAATTGTAGAAATGGTGATATAGATTATCCTATAAACATGACTTTAAAAATTATCATCTCGAAAACAAGTCTCTCGTGTAATTTGTTCCTTCACCAATATCACTTGAACACTGTCTATTGAGTGTGCAAAGCTTCTGCAACATTGACACAAATGTAGAGTATACATTTCTCCATAACAAAGTTATTTCTATGCCTTACATTTGCTTCAAAAATTCACAGCGAAAATGCATACCTTTCAATAAATACACACAATACACACGATATATACACACAACAAATACTTCTTTAAATAGCATACACATGGTGAAATTTTTAACATTGGAATTTCTTAATCAATTTAATGGTACATACTCATCTATAACACAGTTACTTTGTTACCTTATTGTTTTTAAATTCACAGTGATTTTACGCATCAAGAAATCATTGCTTGCTTTTAATAACTTTTGTCACATGGTCAAAGTGCAATCGTCAGTAGTCAGAGTATTAAACATACCATGCATTGTATGTTTCGACTCTCCTACACTTTATGTAACAGTCTGACCAAAATGTGGCTAATATAATATGGCTTGTAACAAAATGAGTTAACATCATGGCCGCATCAAATATTATATACATTCACATCGTTCACAAACGATGAAGATGAGTTTACCTATTAACTGAACTTATTATCCACCTAACTCTAAATATCAATTGACTTTTGTCGGCCACCCTAAGCTGGTAAAGATTCATGTTGTACATATGGATTGTCAAATTGCAAATTATAAGTTACGATTTTGCTTACATAAGAAGGGTTAAAATTAGGTCAACGAGGTCACGTCGGTACTTTGAATACTATCAGCTTCTTCACTTTCCTTTGGTGCATCTTGAGTGGCAGGGTCGTACGGGTTCTCATGCATTTTCGTCCTTGATAGAGTATCTATAATAAAACAAAATCAAATCAAATCAAATCGAACCAAATCAAACCAAACCAAACCAAATCAAATCAAATCAACAAATTATTTTTTGGGTCAGGGTTCTTGGTATGAGAAATTCAAAATCGTAACAATGTGTTGTTCTTAACATCACAAATGCAAGACTCACTTTTCAAATCAAAATAGAAAATAACGTTAATGTATTGTTGATATGGCCATTGTGAGAGGTGACGCAAAAATAATAATGTGCATCTACGAGACTTTTGTAGGAAATATTAATTACAACAAAACGTTTGCACTTTTAACCTGAAATACAAATTCTGATAAAATGCATGCCTTGCCTTGAATGAGAGAAGACTTTGCTTCAGGTTCAGGTTCCGGTGGCATTGAACGTTCAGATGATGTCTTTCGTTTGATATGCAATATTGTGTACAGATAAGGGTTCATAGCAGAGTTGATAGGTAAAATAAAGACAGCACTCCAAGCATAGACAGAACCTGGAATTGTGACTGTGTCAGTCAGTGCAAGAATACCCATCACAGAGATTGGAACCCAGCAGAAGAAATCAGTCAGTACAATCACAGCCATCCTCTTTGCAATGGTGACAGATTCTTTTTGTCTCGCTCTTGTTTTGACAGACGACGCTTTTGATACCAGACGTATTTGCATGTACATGAACACATAACAAGCGAAGATCACGGTAAAAGACAGGAGGTTCAGGAAGAAGAAGATTGTGACAGAGTATTCCCATCCAGGAGAGCTTTGGTTTGTCAGATGCAGAGACAGACAGACCGGGGAACGACCATAGTAATTATAACCAAAATAATGTATGCCAGCTAGAGGTAACAAGCTGATGAAAGTGACAACAGCCCAACCTGCAATCGTTACCTCAACTGCTGAGTTCAAAGTAAAGTTGAGAAACTTATAAGGAAATGCAATTACCAGAAAACGATCAATTGTTATGATAGTCAACATGAAGACAGACATTTCACTTGATAATGCTGCAAGAAATCCAGCAAATCCGCACAAATGACTTTTTCTCCAAAATTCGTCATGGTGGACATACTCCCCACGGTAATAAACATCAGTTGATGCAATAATCAACATGTATATACCCATGCAAAAATCTGCAATTGCCAAATTCCAAATGAAGAACCGGTCAACTTTCACAAGGTCTCTGTTTTTGATACACCTGACGATTACGATGAAGTTGCCTATCAATGCAAACAGGGCTATGATCCAAACAAACCACCTCAAAACTGGATTTGCAATAAGATCTTCGCAAGATGAAAACGCATCTGCATCGGGCGTACATGTTTTGACATTTTCAAG